>JAQPPZ010004334.1:0-127012 GCA_028583015.1 Wollemia nobilis | reverse complement strand
AACACAACCAAACACGCACAATAAGATAAAAGAAACCACAACACAAACCACATAGAAAAACACAAGAACCACATAACAAAACACAAACAAGACAAAAACAACAAAACACTACAAAGACATAACCCAAAAAAAACATGAAAAATAAACACAACCAAAACCTAAAAAAATTAAAAAAATAAAAATAAAAAACAACCAACAACAAAAAAAAAAACAAAAACAAAAAACATAGAAAACACTCACACATAAAAACACGAAATAACACAAACAAAGAGAAACCCAAGAACAAGAACGAAAAAAACACAAGAACAATAACAAAAAACATAAAAAAAAACAAAACAAAACAACAAAAACACAAGAACAACAAAAAACAACACAAAGAACACAAAAACAAAACAAAACAAAAGAACCCACCCACCTTAAAAAACTAAACAAAAAAAACAAAAAACAAAAAAAAAAAAAAATTGAACAAAACAATGACCTATCTAGACCAGAAGACTATTAAGGCAAGAATCAACAGAGGAAACAAAATAAAGAATAGAATGAGCTAGGGAACTAAAAAAAACTGAATGAACCAAAGAGAAGCAAAAAAAAAAAACAAGAAGAAACTAGGTACCTTCGAGACTGGAGCCATCCAAAGAAATGATAGAAAGAAGAGCTTCCCTAATTTGAGAAGCCCACCATATAGGAGGGTGGCCATAACAAGTAAGATCACCTTTGTCCAAAGCCCAATTAGCTAAAGCATCAACACTCTTGTTTTGATCTCTGACCACATGATTGTAATCAACTTTCAAAAATCCCATCTGGATTAACTGAATCTTCTCAATAATTCTTTTTATTCTCCAATCCACCTTATGATTCTTAGAAGGAGTCTTCAAGAGATTAATCATAAGTTGAGAGTCGAACTCAACTAACACCTTTTCCCATCCAACCTTAGTAGCCTCCCGAAGGCCTCCGAGGATACCATACCCCTCAGCAAGGTTATTGGAAAGAATACCCAAATTCTCAGCAAAAGTAAAAACCAGGGAGCCATCTGAAAGTCTACCAATTCCTCCCACACCTGGCTTTTTCGGGGTTCCCTCTAGAGGCTCCATCAGTATTGACTTTTCCAAAATCCTTAGGAGGAGGTTGCCAATTTCTAGTCCTATCCATCTTACTAATACTCACATTCCCTTTAAGTTGGTTGCCCTTAGAAGATTTAATCTTCAATATTTGCATCACTTGATCCCATATTTGGTGGGAGTTTTGGGGGTGATTAAGGAGTTGATGGACTGATTCAACTAAGTTGGCTATGGTCTTTTGCCAAATATAGTGAATATCCTTCCTATCTTGATTAAAAATTTGGTTGTTCCTTTCATTCCAAATATTCCAAAGAAGAATGGTAGAACCCATCCAAACTAACCGCCTAATAAAATGATCAACACCCTCTTGATTAGGCCAATCCCTCCAAAGTTGTTCAAAAGTAAAAAAATTGGACCACTATAAGCCAAGTAAAGTGGCCATTCTCCTCCATAGCTCAGAGGCTAAAGTACACTCAATAAAAATATGGTTGATATTTTCTACATTCTCTTCACACATTTCACATCTAAAAGGGCCATGAAAACCACGCTTCATAAGTTGCTCACAATTAAGCACCCTACGATGCAATAAAATCCAATTAAAGAACCTCACCTTAGGAGCTTTTGAGCCCACAATCGAGAAAATATGTCAGAAGAATGGTTGGGATTATTATGGCATAAGGTCAAATAACCTTGAGCAACTGAATACTCACCCTTAGTAGTGTTGTTCCATCCAAAACAATCTTTTTCATGGGACCAAGAGAGGGATCTCATATGAAGGATGCCTTGGATATCTTGTCTTTGCCTTTCTAGGATTTGAATAGGCCAGTCCTCAATAGGGATCCAATATCTACCAACCTTTGAATTACCGATATGGTACCGACAATAATTAGCCACCTTTATCCAATTAGCTCGGTGAAGCTCCTCCATCCAAGGCCTCCAATCGGGAAACCGAGTTATCAAAGGCTTGTGACCATCCCAAGAATCTGTCCAAAAATTTGCATGTTGACCATTATGAATGATCCAAAATAATTTTTTCTTTATCAAATCCTCACCAGTCTTAAGAACTGCTAAAATGGGAGAACCTTTGGTAGGAAGTTGATAGCGAACAAGGTCTTCAGGACTTTTGTTCTCAAGCATATTTAGCACGAAGATTATTGGCCCAAAGAGCATTGGGGTTATGCAACATCCTCCAATATAATTTAGCAGCTAAAGCTTTGTTGTTATTAATTGAAGACCGGAATCCTAACCCCCCTTCACTCTTAGGAAGACATAAAGTATCCCATTTCACCAAGGCCCATTTTCTTTTCTCCTTAGTACCACTCCAAAGGAAACGATGACTGATTTGATCCAATTCTCGAAGAACAACCTTTGGGATATTCAAAATGGAAGAAACATAAATAGGAATAGCTTGAAGGACTGATTTTACCAAGGTGATTCTACCCCCGGAAGAAAGCCACTTGTTGGTCCACTTTCCAATTTTCTTCTTGACTTTGTCCAACAACCAATTCCAATATTTATTTTTTTGCCTTTGAATATTTATGGGAATACCTAAATAAGTGATTGGAAGAGAGGTCTTCTTATATCTTAATTTATCCAAGACCATGGATTCCTGTCTAGCAGAGCAGTGAAAGAAAATAACTTTAGATTTGTCTTCATTGATCAACTGCCCAGATAGCCTTAGAAAAATAGCTAATGATTTGCTTAATATTAGAAGCTTCCTTAATCGTAGCTTTACCTAAAAGAGTAGAGTCATCCACAAATTGAAGATGAGAGATAGGTCTAGCTCCATGAGCAATGGTAACTCCCTCAAGGGTTTTGTTTTCCCTCTTTTTGGTTATAGTCCTACCCAAGCATTCAACAAGAATGATGAATAAATAAGGGGATAGCGGGTCACCTTGCCTAATACCTCTAGAAGCTGGGAAAGACTGAGAAGGCCTACCATTGATAAGAACTAAGTAGGAAACTGAAGAGATACATCCCATAATCCAATCCATCCAATCCTTAGAGAAACCAAATTGCCTCAAAACTTTGATAAGGAAGTGCCAATCCACTCTGTCATAAGCTTTGGATAAGTCTAACCGAATGAACATGGAAGGAGAATTTTGCATATCCATGGAATGGATGGCTTCCTGAGCAAGAACTATCTCATCTACTATTTGACGTCCTTCCACATAACCCCCTTGCTCCGGGGAAATAATCTTATGCAAAAGAGGCTTCAACCTTTCTGCCATGATTTTAGTAATGATTTTGAGAAGAACATTACATAAAGCAATAGGTCTAAAAGTTGAGATATGATCAACCTCTTGAGCTTTTGGAACAAGAGTAATATAAGTTTTATTGATAACCTTCAAAATTTCTTTGGCTTTCCTAGCTTCTTCCACCACCTCTAATAAATCAACATGAAGGATATCCCAGAACTCTTGGTAGAACTCAATGGGAAAACCATCGGGACCTAGGGTTTTCCCTTTTTGCATTTTAAAAACTACTTGTTGAAGCTCATTGATAGTAACAGGAGCAGTCAAAATAGAGTTCTCCTTCGAAGTGATAAGAGAAGGGATTGCTTGAAGAACATTTTGTTGTGAAGCTGAGTCAAGAGGAGTAGCAACAAAAATATTGGAAAAGTAATCAACAACAATAGAGTTCATGCCATCCCAAGTATAAACAACATCTCCAGAATCTGATTTTAAGGAAGAAATAAAGTTGTGAGATCTTCGAGCTAGAAGAGATTTGTGGAAGAAATTTGTGTTTCGATCTCCTTCTTTGAGCCATTGAATTCTAGATTTTTGCTTCCATAAGATTTCTTCTCTTTTTTCCCATTCCTCTAACCGAGTTGTGAGTTTAATTTCATCTGCACTTCTCTTCTCTGTGAGGCCATCTAAACGGATTTTCTTATTCAAATTTTCAAGATGAGCAATAACTTCATGTTTTTTTTATGAACATCCCCAAACTCTTTCCAGTTCCAAGTCTTGATTTTGGATTTAATGTATTGCAGTCTTTTGGCAAAATAGAACATCTTAGTCCCATGCCTAGGTTTACCTTCCTTCCACCATTGTTGCACACGAGGTCTGAAGGAAATGTCTCTAAGCCACATTAATTGAAAACGAAAAGGAGAGAAACTCACATTGGTTTTCCACATTTCCACCATGACTGGCCAATGATCCGAACCAACATTATTAAGAGTCTTCACTTTAGGAATGTGACCATGGATTAAGAAATTTTTAGAGAGCAAAAACCTATCCAATCTCTCCATTATACAAGCTAAGCCTTGCCTTCTGTTAGACCAAGTCATAAGGCCATTATCTCGGTTGGATATCCACAAGATGGAGGTTTGCAATATATTCGCTCATGAGGTCAGTGCTTTTGTCCAAATTTCTATTTCCCCCCCTTTTCTCATCCAGAGAGAGGATGGTATTGAAATCTCCTCCGATCAAGATCCAAGCTTTAGGAAAATGAGAGATAATATGAGTAATATCCTTCCACTGTCTTCTTTTTTCCTCCAAAGAAGTCGGAGCATAAACAGTAATGCAGAGCATAATCTGGTTGGAATGTCTACTTTGAATAGCTATAGCCAACAAACCCCAACTGCCAACCATATGGTGAATAACTACCTCTTTTGGGTCCCAAAGACAAGCAATGCCACCCGAAGTCCCTTGGGAACCGAGGGAAACCACTTTTCCAGCTGGCCAAATTTTATCGGCAATTAAGTCCATATCCTCCATTGACATCTTTGTTTCTTGAAGGAAAACAAGATGTGGATGATTTATCTGAATCATTCTTCTAATTTCATTTTGTTTTGAAAGACTCCCTTTGAGTCCTCTAATATTCCAAGTGATGATCTTCATTAATACCAGGGCTAAAAAAGTTGGGAAGGGCATTAATCTTACCTTCCTCTACAAGCTTTTCACCTTCTTTTACCATATGATATTGATTGGTCTTGCGACCTACTTTTTGATTAGAATCCATCTTCAATTTTTTTTCCCTGTTTCTTGACTTATTCCAATTGAATCCGAGATGGCTTCTAACCTTGAAGAATGCTCGTACACAACCAAAATTTTACTAGATGGTTCAACGGAGTCTATATTGGGACCTGCATTATTTGAAGTTTTGACATTTGAAATATTGTTTTTCTTGTGTAAATTTTCTCCTTTTTTTCTCGTTGAAAACCTTTGATTTGTTGGTTTGTCTCTTGAGTTCTTCCCTTCATATTTAAATTGTGTTTCTAAGATTTCAGTTTCCATTATTTCCTCTTCCTCACTTGGGACATCATTTGTGGAAAGGATTTCAAACATATTAGCAGATGACTTTGATTGATCCTTCATAACTAGTTTTTTTTAGTGTTCTTCTTCTTAGGTATTTGGAAACCTGTTGAGTTTATATCTTCTTTCTTTTGATCAAGAATTTTATTTGGGCAAGCATTGGCCAAATGACCATATTCATGGCAAATTCTACAACGAAAAGGAATGTTCTCATAGTCCACTACTTGCTCCCAAGTGTCTTCCCCAAATTGTAATGTGATCTTTTTAGGTAGGGGTTTGTCAAAATCCATTAAAACACAAATCCGAGCATAAATAATATGTTCAAAATTTTGAGTACAATCAGCAGATCATCATAAAAGTTCCTAAAGAGTTTCCAATTGAAGAAAAAATAGTAGGATTCCAAAATTCAATAGGGAGGCCAAAGAGTCTAACCCACACGGGAGCTATAGAAGGCATCTCTTCTTCGGCTTTAAATTTAGTATGCCAGGGCTTCATGAAAAGCCCTGCCCTTCCAAAAAACCAAGGACCCCCTTGAAAAGTTTTCTCTCTATCTTCATTATTAGCAAATAAAACAAGAAAATAACCATTTGGATAAATAGATATTTGTAACTCACCTTTAGTTTTCCAGCTTTTTGCAGCCCAGACTTTGAAAGGAGATAGACTCGGACGAAAACCCACGAACCGACAAATTAGTCCTCTTTTTTCCAAATCTTCAATGTCAGTCTGAATGTTACCCATATCAAGCTTAACAATAGGAGTTCCATCACCTGCTTTAAGACATCCCGACTCCATTTTCCTGGGATCAATCTTAGGCATTCTTAGAGGTTTATGGGAAGCCCTAATATTGATATTAGCATTGGGCTGAGTCTGTCCACCATGAAGGGCATCCCTAAAATTCATTTTTGGGACTGAGTCTTCAAAATTCTTACCCTTGATAGGGGTTTTCATAGTAGAATTATTTTGTGGGTGCACCTTAGCACCAGATTCACTTGAGATATGAGCCATTTTTTGATCAACTACTTGAAACTTGTTTCGTGATCTCTTTAATCCTTGCCCTAGACGTCGTGGAAAGGTATGGTTTTCACTTTTCTTTTGTGCAACAAATTGGAAGTCGTTGTCACTCAAGTTCATAGTATGATCTGTTGAAAGACAAATTTCTAACCCATCTTGTATCCCCTGCAACATTTCCTACTAAAATATTGAGCATAAACCACAAAAATATTGGCCGCTAGGGCCCGAAGGCCCTAAAAACCAACCTCTGGAGCTGCTTGCACTCAACCCAGATGAAACCCTCGCATAGTCGCTTGCCAAATATCTCGTTCACACATAGGGATGCGCTAGGATCTGTGTTGCTCCAAATGATATGAAAATTTGTGGAGATGTTCTAGGGTTTTTCAGGCATCTACCCTCAAAATTTTAGCTCAATCCGAGTCCGGATGAGTGAGATATGGCCGAAACGAGTTCGGTAGTTTGGGTAGTCCTACGATACCAAACATATCTTCTTTTTCATTCTGTATTATGTGTATCTTGTTATTGCATTCTTTTGTGATAATATGTTATGCTTTCCATTGTAGTATCTTTTTTAAACTACTTAAAACTACTTATGTGTATTATGTGTATCTTGTTATTGCATTCTTTTGTGATAGTATGTTATGCTTTTAAAACTACTTAGTTAAGTAATGAAATGTCATATTTCTTCCCTATGTTGATGGACTTAATTTTTTACACGCATTTTTAATTCAATATAAGGCTCTATCATTTTTCATTTTTTTCATATTATTTTTGTTGAAATAATATGTATATATGTTTTTAATTACATAGTGGAGTTGGTTACAACCACTATTTATAGTAGCAAGATTCAAACCACAGGGATTGCTTCCAACAATCTATTCGTCTCATTGTTGTTGAACCGATATGACATGATATAGAGACCACCAGTCTCTCACAGTTTGTATCGTTGTTATCAGTCTGACGCACACTCAGAGAATTCAAGTTGGACTACTACCTTTGCTAAAGCTGTAGTGTGTCCCCAAGGTTTGAACCTAGGTTTCTTTTTGGCAAGTACTTAGTCAATCAAACTTTTACCAATCCACCTAGCTCTTGGAGACAATTGAAATAAGATATATCATTCGTATTTCATCTCAATCAAAATAACAGGAAAAGATACCCTTTACGACTATTATTTGGAAAAATATGATAACAATTATACTATCTGTGTATTACTTAATTAAAAAAAATTGTAAAGCTAAATGGTGCCATTGCGACTATGCAGTAAGGCGTGTAAAAATGCTATACATGTGTGTGAGCCATGGGCCATGGGCCATGGGCCATGGACCATTATAATGACTGCCACGTTTTACATGCCCATGAAATTTAATATTTGAGTGTGATGGGTAGCAACAAAAGGTCACGTATTCTCTTTACGCATGACACGTGGGAGTACCTCACCCGGACCAGTTGCTACACAATTTTTTTTTTGTTAAAATCATCAATTTTATTTACGCATAAATATTATTATATTTCTATTTAATTAATAATTCTCATTTTTTCTTTAGGACACCACTCCTAATGCATGTCATTAATAACTATTTATTTATTGGAAGGGCATGTCCCTTCCTTCACACCTTTGCATTGATATTTAATTTAACTCCGAATGATGTGAAATATCATCATCAAACAATTTATTTTATATACATTGATTGAGAGCATCTCATCAAGTTAAAAGTGATTCGAATCAACTGCGATCCTGTTCTTATTCATTACTAACCTTGCAGGGTCTTACCAAGTTAAAAGTGATTCGAATCAACTGCGATCCTGTTCTTATTCATTACTAACCTTGCAGGGTCTTACCATCTGGTACAGAGCCATTATACCACTGGGATTTTTTTTTTGAGATACCTAGCGTTGGGCCTTTCACCACCACACTTGGTGCAGTAAAAAGCATCATCGACTCTAACATCAAACCATTTTTACTTTGCACCCTTTGTTGTTCACACCTCTCAAGGCTGCTAAAACATAGCAAGCACTGTTGGTTTCAATGAGCATCACCGGCGAACACAACAAGAAACCTGACGACCCAGACATAAATAAAAGCGATTAAATTACACTAACGACATTATAATCTAATCATCAACAAAAATAATTTTGATTCATAGCAAAACAGCCATAAAAATCTCGGTTAAAAACCTTCGACGTCGTTTTTCGATAGCCAAGCTTAGCAACAGGCGAAAAATAAATTTTTTTATAAGGTTAAAACTAAGGTGTCATTTTTTCGACCATCGGTAAGGTTTCACGATATCGGGAAATTGCGTTTGGAAAATGCTTATAAGCCATTATCCCACATTGGCCTTGCTCCGAACTAAAGTGGTGTTGATAAGGTGCCACACGCACCTATTGAAGTGTCTAGCTTAGCTAGACACCTCGCGTGTGACAAGACCTTCGACTCACATCCATCAAATACACCCCGTGAACTGGCCGTTGTTGATTCGCTCTAACTATTGTTGACCTACCATTTCTTTCAATTCCCTTCCGCCGCTCAGCTTGCCTACTTCCACCGCCACTCATCCACTCACCTTCTTTCGCCACCGTCACTTAGCCGCAGCCGCTTAGTTCACCTACTTTCACCACCATCGATCAGCCACCTGCTTCCGCTACCGCCGCTCAAAAAAACCTGACCGTGGAGCACCAAATCTAAGTTGACAATAATTTTTTTTTAAAACAAAATTATAAAAGTCTGCAAAAGTTGCTAAAGCAACTTTTTCAAAAAATTTGCTCAAAAGTTGTCAAACAATTTTTTTTTGAAAAAGTAAAATTTTGCATAAATTGTTGTCAAAAAGGAATTTTCCAACCAAGAAAAAATTGATCCCAACCCCACCATGACAGACGGGAGAAGATCCCAAGATATGGCGAAGGATATAAAGGAGATTAAAGAGCAGTTGCAAGGAATGACACTATGGAAAGATACTTTGGAAGACAAGATCATGACAAAAATAGTCGACTTAACCTTGAATATTGAAGACACCAAGATAGAGATGTCCGCAAAAATAGATCACTCCCTAGGCTTAATGCAACAAAACTTAGCATTAATGCAAAATGGCCAAAAAAATACAATACCACTATAACAACCCTTGCTAGGGGGACCACATACATCAATCCTTCCTCGTACCACAAAACTAGACTTTCCAAAATTTGATGGAGGCGACCCCACAAATTGGATATATAGGGCAAATCAATATTTCACCCTATATCAAATTTTGGAGTTTCAAAAAGTTCATATTGCATCATTTCACTTAGAATAAATTGCTACCCAATGGTATCAATGGTATGAGAAAATGAAAGGCCCTCCCACATGGACCGAATTCACAAAAAACCTCATGTTGCGATTTGGCCCCACTAAATTTGAAGATTTCACAGGAGCCCTCACCAAACTTCGCCAAAATTCCACCGTAAGGGAATACCAAGCACAATTTTAGAAATTGGCAAACCTTACATCGGGACTAGATGCATCATTCTTCCAAAGTTGCTTCATCAGTGGACTAAAAGAAGATATTCGAATGGAAGTACAAATACAAAACCCTGTAGACATGATGCATGCAGTGGCATTAGCACAGATGATAGAAGAGAAGAACAATAACCAAAGGTGAATAGGAAGAGTCTTCCCGAGAAAGCCACAAAACACCTACACCAGCCAAAAAATGAATAAGGTCATGCCAATTAAACGAATTAGCCAAGAGGAGTTAAAATAAAGACAAAAAAAGATCCTCTATTTTTATTGCGATAAAAATTTTAGCCCCAAACACAAATGCATATCACCGAAATATATATGTTTTAGACATAGTTGATTGCACCCCCAAAGAGGAGGATGACATCGAAGTAGAAGTAATGACTAAGGTTGCAGAAGAAAACCAAGAAGATAAAACAAAAATATCCTTTAACACATTAGCAAGATACTCAATTCCACAAACAATGAATGTAAAAGGGTATTTTAAGAAACAAAACCCTATTATGCTCTTAGAATATGGTAGCACTCACAATTTTATACACCCCCAGTTGGCCAAACAAGCTAACTCCTTTATATATCCCTGCAATAACTTCGAAGTCATGATTGGCAATGGCAGAAAAATTGCATGCAAAGGCAAATGCAGGAATATCAAACTCACAATGGAGGAATATAACATGAAAGCAGATATGTATGTACTACCTCTAGGAGGATGTGATATTGTTTTGGGAGTACAATGGCTACGTACACTCGACAAAATTCAATGGGACTTTGAAGAATTATGGATGCAATTTATACAAAACAACCAAACCTACACAATTCAAGGTTTAAAAATAGGCCCCACACAAATCGTAAGCTCCCACATAATGGAAAATATTCTTTGAAAAGGAGGAAGAGGCATGGTTTCCCAACTATTTTCCTTGCAAAATACCATAGAAGAGCAACCAGAGGCACCCAAAATAATAAAAATCCTGGAGAAACATAATAAAATATTCAAAGAACTGGAGGGATTACTGTCACAATGAAGCCATGATCGTGCTATTCAATTACTTTCAGGACACCAACCTCCTAATATCAGACCTTACCGATATTCATACTTACAAAATATAGAAATAGAGAAATTAGTACAAGACCTACTAAGGGTAGGGATCATTCGACCATTAGAAATAGGTGATGCTAGAGAAATTTGATACAAAGAATAATGTTGTTGATTCATTAAAAAATATTGTACATGCTTAGTGAGTGAGAGCACAAGTGGATAGTGAGTGTAGCTAGGAGTGAGTGCGAGCACAAGTTGAGAGTGAGTGTAGCCAGAAATAAGAGTGTGAGTGTAAGCTAGGAGTGAGAGTGGTCGAGAGTGAACACAACCAATAGTGAGTGTGAGTACAAGCCAGGAGCGAGTTTAGCCAAGAGTGAGTGCAATCAAAAATAATAGTACGAGTACAAGCTAGGTGTGTCAGGAGTAAGTGTAGCCGGGAGCAAGTACGTGCATGAGCCAAGGGTAAGTGCAATAAGAAACAAGAGTGTGAGTGCAAGTTGGGAGAGAGTGCAGTCGATAGCGAGTGCAAGTGCAAGCCAAGAGTGAGTGCAACCAAAACTAGTACGAGCATGAGCTAAGACTGAGCATGAAGTGTGAGCAGTTAAGAAAAAAGTAGAAAGCAAAGTGTGATCAAGTAACAAGTACCACTTTTTGTTCCAGATATTAGGAGAATAAAGGATTCATTTAAAAAATATATAGGTAACATGGAAAGAAAGTAATTTGTGAAAGTCCTTACTGAAAGTATGAATGGCCAAGTTGTAAGTTTGGATGCCCTAGCTAGCAATAAGAGGAAGAGCGAATCTATGGCAAACCCAATCTAGGTAGAAGATTCTACACCATAAGTGATTATCAAGGATGAGATGATTGAGCATGATATAATGATTCTTAAAACTAGAGGGTTAATTTGTAAGTTCCATTGATATTGGTTAGTGTTTTTTTTTAGATTCAAAATTGGATTAAGTGGAAGTAGGGATTGAATTCAAATTACTCCAGAACTTTTTCTTCCAAAAGGATTTTTTCTCATTATTTTCTCCAGTTTAGAGATAAAGGATAAAATAATGCATGGAGGCCTGTGGTTTAGGGGTAAAGATGCATTATATTTAAGACCTTAGAGTGAGAAATTTTTTGTGGACATAGAAACTATTAAAAGGCTTCTAGTATGGACTAGGATTTTTGGACTTCCTTATCAAATCATCAATAAGGAGGTTTTGAAGAATATTGGTAATATTCTAGGCGAATTCATCTAGGTGGGACCAACTACTAAGGAAAGAAGGCATATTGTATACACTCAAATATGTGTTTCCATGGATATTTCTAATCCTTTACCATAGTTGATTAGGATTAAATTTGAATCAAGAGAACGGGATAAACAAGTGGATTATGAAAACATTGCATTTCGATGTCACAAATGTCATGAAACTGGGTACATGGCAAGAGGTTGCAAAGTGAAAATGGAAGAAGAGAGAATTTTTTGGGCATGAGGGTAGCTTCAATTTGAAACAAGGAGACCATATCACAGGAGAAGCTAGGTCGAATCAAGGATTTTCCACTCCTAAGAAAGTGGCTAAAAACATTCCTCTACATCATCATATGATAAAGACCATTATAGTTCACTTGAATCAGCCATTAGAAGAAACAAATGATATGGGGGATGAGGAAGTACAATGCACAAGTTCAAATATAGAAGGAGCTAAAGGTGCCAAGGAAGAGGGGAAGACAAATTTTAATACAAAGGAAGATGGGGAGACAAATTTTAAAGCAAATGAGGTGAAGGAGGTCAAGCTTAATTCGTGTAAATCACCTTTATTATCCTCAAGTAGCTTAAATTCTTCTCCTTACAATAAAAATGGAAGTAGTACAGAGTGTATTCCTTACACTTTAGATTTTCAAGAGCATATAGTAAAGAAAATCTTATGGAGGATATCCAAGGAAATGTAGGTTTTTCAAACTAACATAAGAAAGTGATGACTATGGAGGATCATATATGCAATTTAGAGTTTTCTAAGCAACAAAAATGCTAATGAGGCTATTCCTTGCACTTTCAACTCTTTAGGGAAAAATAAATCTTTAGAAGATAAGTCTCATTTTGAACAATATGAAAATGGAAGAGATTGATGAAGATGGGAGTGTTGGAGGCAATGAAAGAAGGAGAGGAAGACCATAAAAGCAGGAACTAAGAGAAAAATAAACTCAAAAGGATATTGATTTGGGAAGCCAAATAAAAATATCACAAGTGTTAACAAGAAGTGGGGCTAAGCCCACTAATAAAAATAAAAAGTGTTGATGATGAAAATGATATCATGGAATATTAGGGGTATGAATAAAACCCCTAAAAAGAGTTATTAAGTAGTTAATAAGTTCTTATAGCCCTGAGTTTATTTTAATACAAGAAAAATAATTAAGCAATAAAGAATGTAAGGATGCTTTTAAGAAGATTTGGAAGATAGGTGATTCTTTAGCAGTTTCTTCTACAAGAGCTTCAGGTGGTATTGCAATAATATGGAACAAATGCAAAATGGACAACCATTAGAAGCAAAAATTAATTGGGTTGCTGGATTATTTTACAAGAAAGATAAAAACATCAAAGTTAGAATTATAAATGTATATGCTCCAACTATAGGTACTCCTCGTGAAAGATGTTGGAAGGACCTTAGTATATTTTTGTCAAATACAATGATGATTCATTGTGATATATGGATTATTGGGGGTGATTTTAACACTATTATATCTCCTTTGGAAAAGAAGGGTGGCATTCTAGGATGGTCTAAATCAATGCAAGATTTTGCTTCATTTTTCAATTCAAATGACCTTTGCAGTCCCTCAAATTTTCAATACACATGGGATAATAGATGCATTGGAAAAAATCATATAGCAAAAAGACTAGATAGATTCTTGTTATCCAATAAATGGTTGCAAATAAAGTATACAATCTCTTCAAATATTTTATTGCGAGTAGGATCAGATCACAAACCCATTATTTTGACTTGTGAGTCACCTAACAATGGTCATCCAAATCCATTTCACTTCTAGTCTATGTGGCTCCAAGACCCTAATTTTTTCCTATGGTTATGTTATGGTGCAATGAATCAAAATTTGAAGGATCGTGTATGTACAAGTTTATTCAAAAGTTGAAATATTTAAAGGAGAAAATGAATATATGGAATGTCAAATCTTTTGGTAACATTTTTAAAGAAAAAAATAAATTAAATCCAAGCTCAAAAATTTACAAGAGATAGTAGAAATTAATGGAATGGACCAATATTCTTATATGAAAGAAAAATAATTACTTTCTGATTATCATAATGCATTGAAAAATGAGGAGTCATATTGGTTCCAAAAATCTAGAGAGAAATGGCTCAAGTAAGGAGATAGAAATACAAATGTTTTCATGCTACAACAAAAACAAAATTTTCAGTTTGTCATATAAAAATATTATAACTCCAAATGGAAGAAATATTGAGGACAAAGAAGATATAAGAAGGGAAGCAACAAATTTTCAAAAATATTTTATCAGATTCTAGGCAAGATAAGGAGGCACAAGAAAAACTTTTGCAAAATATTCCATCAATTATCACTCAAGGAAAAAATGAAAGGTTGATGAAGAAGATATTTATGGAGGAGCTCCATGAAGTAGTTTTTTCTTTCCATCCTAACAAGGCTTGCAATTATTTTTTTCTAAATTATTGGGATTTATTGAAGAGTGATATGCTATATGAAGTTGAAGAGGCCCAAAAAGGAAGGCTATAATAAGTGAGATTAATGCTACTTTTATTACCTTGGTTCCCAAGAAAGGCAACACAAAATATTTTGATAATTTTTGTCCAATAAGCCTTTGTAATATGATTTATAAGATCATTTCAAAAATTATGGCAAACAAGTTGAAGGGCATTCTAGGGTGTCTTATCTTAGAGGAACAAGGTGGCTTTGTTCATGGTAAACAAATTCTTGATGGTATAGTTATTGTATAAGAGGCCATACATTCTCTTAATTCCATGGCAAAACCAAGTATGCTTTTGAAATTAGAAATGAACAAAGCATATGATAGGGTTTCTTGGAATTTTCTTCATGCTGTTCTCAAAATTTTTGGCTTTGATTATAGTTGGTGTGAGTGGATTAAATGTTGTTATAGCAATATACAATTTTCTATTTTTATCAATGGTTCTCCTATTGGGTACTTCAAGTCATCTTGTGGACTTTGTCAAGGTGGTCCTCTTTCTCCTTGTCCATTCATTATTTTAGCAAAAGTACTAGGAAGAGCCTTTTCAAGGGCAAAAATGTAAGGAAAAATCAAGGGTATTCAAGTTACAAAAAAATGATTCCTTTGAATCTCATCTCCAATTTGTTGATGATACTTTTTTTTTGGATCATCCCTCAGTCAGTGAGGCCATGGATTTTAAATCAATATTATCATGTTATGATAAGGCTACTAGATAGTTGGTAAATAATTCAAAATCCAAGATTTTTTTCATTAATATTGCCCTAGATTTACAATAAATTATTGTGAATGTTTTAGGGTTTAAAATTGAAAAATTTCCATCAACCTACTTGGGTATTCCTTTGTCTGATAAATGAAATCAAAAGGATCTTTGGATCTCTTTTTTGGATAGAATTAAAGCTTACTTGGTAAGTTGGAAAGGTAAGTTCTTAACCATGGCAAGAAAGCTACAACTCATAAAGCCTACTTTGCAATCCATTCCTATTTATATGATGTCAAATTCAAAATTGCCAATAGGTATTGCATTAGAAATTGATAAAATTCAAAGAGACTTTCTATGAAAAGGTTGTGAGGAAAAATTTAGGTTTCCTCTTTGTAAGTGGGATAGGGTTTGTAAAGGAAAATATTGGAGGAGCAGGCTTATGGAATTGTAGACTTATGAATTTGACATTAGGAGCAAAGCTTGGGTGAATATTATTTAGAGATCAAGGAAAGAATTGGGCAAAAATATTACTTCAAAAATATATAGGTTCTCTTGATGCAATGAATTTGTTTAGGAAAAGAACTCTATCCAAAGGATTGTCAACATGGAACTTCATATCAGAGAGTTTGCAACCGATAAAGAAATATATTATATGGTCAGTCAATGAGGGGAGTTGTGTAAATTTTTGGTCTGATGCTTGGTTGAAGCCTTATCCTATTATCTCTGACTCAAAATGGAAACCATTGGCTCAAGCATACCTAGCATGTAAAAGTCCAAAGGTCAAAGATTATATTATTATGAGCAAAAACTCTAGATCATGGATTTCTTTTAGTAACCTGGTTGAAGGAGAGGAACTCAAACAAATTGTAGATAAACTTCAAAATATGCTTTGAGAGTTTTATTTACCAATTTTTACACAAAATGATGATTTGATTTAGAATTTATCAAAATATGGTGGATACTCGATCAATTTGGGATATGAGGATTTAAATCAATTAAAATTTCCTTCTCCCAAAGATTTTCCTTGGAAGAACATTTGGTCATTAGAGGCTCTCCCTAAAGCCTCAACATTTTTTTGGTTAGCAGATCAAAGTAAGATTCTTATGGGAGAGATTCAATAGAGAAGAGGATATTATGGAACCTTCAAATGTGTCTTGTGTGAGAAGGATTTAGAAACTTCGAACCATTTAATTATTCATTGTCCATTTGCTCACATGATTTGGGTTTTTTTTTTAAATATGAAATTATATTAGGTAGCTCCATCAACATTGAAAGAGGATAAAATGTTGGATAAATTATTTCAAAGTTAAAGCATTATGTATTATTTGGAGGATTGGCCCTACCATTATTTGTTGGAATTTATGGCTTAAAAGGAATAATAAATTTTTTAAAATAAATATCAAAATCATGCCCAAGTTTGGAACCGTATTAGTGCCTCTCTTGAAAAATATCTATAAATTTGGTGCTCATAATGGGAAGTCTCAATTGTAGAAAAAGAGATGCTAATAACTTGGCTACAAGATTTGAACATACATGGAAGAGTCATCTGCGATAATGGAATTAAAACAAAGGATCTACTTCGATCTATGGTAAAATAGAAATGTCTAGAAATTGGATTTATCAAAATTATTTTTGATGGTGCTTCTAAAGAAAATCCAAGAAAATTTGGTGGAGGTGGTGTTTTTAGAAATAGTGAAGGCAATTTTCTCCTTGTTCAAAATCATATGAAACCTCAACTAACAACAATGTAGAGGCTAGGAAACTTACCGGGATTAAAATTACAGCTAGAAAATGAATGGAAATATATTTCAATTAAAGGGGACTCAAATTATCATCAATGCTATTAATAAAAATGGATGTGGAAACTAGATAAAAAATAATATTATTGCTTATGTCCATCCTTTATTACTAGAGGTAATCTCTTGGCAGTGTGAGCATATTTATAGATAAGGAAATCAAATAAATTAGCAAATTATGGTGTTGATCTTCATCCTAATGAAATCTAAATTTTAGAAGGTAACTGGCCAAGTGAGATTTTATGTCTTAATAAAAATGATGTCAAGGAGTTGATTGTGGAAACATAACACTTCGAGGAATTTGAAGAATATATTTAAGAGAAAAAAATGAAAAAACCATGATAAAAATGTATGCTACAACAAATGTAATATTTTGGTATTTTGATGGGAGTGGCCCCAATAGAATCCACATATAACCTATTAAAAAATGTTGTACCTGCTCAATGGGTATGGTTTCCCTTGACAGTTGAAAATGGTAGTTTTCGACCCCTATGGAAAGTATTCAACAAGTGGGAGAATGTTGGAAATATGTTGAATATTTTCCATGTTATTCTGGTAGGGTTAACTCTAAAAGGTACTAAACACTCTCCATGTATCCTCTCCAGGGTTAGGGGCTAGTTCGGGCCCTGAGTAGGTGTTTGGGGGTGACAACCCTCAAAAGTGGGGGTTTGGGGGTGGTAGCCCCCAAAAATCGAGGGTCTAAGGGAGACAACCCTTGGTAGAAGTTTTAGGGTTTCTTAAGCTATTTTTAGACCCATATGGGATATTTTGGGTTAAATATTTTGAACCCATGGTTTTTTGCCCATGGTATTGTAAAATCTATTATTGTTATGTTGTTATTTAATTGCACTTACATAAGGATTTGAAGAGAGATGAGATATGAGCATTATTATATGGAAGATGGTTAAGTTCTTACAATAAGGAGATATTACTATGCTAGGTTTTTTTCCATAAGGGTTTCCCAAGTGAAATACTATGTTATGTGTGTATCTGTTATCTTATTTTTTTCTTTGATTACATATTTACTATTTTTCTAGATTTAGTTTTTCAAGGCATTTTTCTCTTCACGTTTTGCTCTAGGATTTTTGTTACCATAAACTTACTACATGCTTGGTTTAAGAGCAAAGTTAGAATTCTTCTCCTCTATTGATCTTTGATCGGATGGTCAATGCTCCTTTGGTGAAGGCATTCTATTTAATAAGACTTCGTCCCCACTATGGAGTCATGTGTATCCTTAAAGAGATGCTTCCTTTTGATTGGATGAATAAAAATGATACTTTGATATTTGCTTCATATATCATATGAACCACTTTGTGCTTTGGAAGGACCTTTTGATTCACAAGGAGAAATGATTATCCCTCTCTCTCTCTTTTACTATATATACATTATACCTATGATGATGGGTTATCCTATCCCAGTTGGATTGAAGATCTCATCAAAACCTCATCCCTAGGTATTAGATGCACACTACTCCAAGTGGTCATAAATATTGTATGAGGGCATCTTATCCACAAATTAGTCTGATTCTAACAAATATTATTTATATTTGTAGGGTTACTCCTTAATATCATAGAGCAAACCTTCTAATTCTAACAACTCTTCTTCATATTTGTAGGGATACTCCTTAATCTCATGGAGCAAACCTACTCTACATGGTGTATGTAAAGAGGTTCTTATGGGATATTAAACTTGGTCCTATACCTATTTTTGAGCATCATGCGACTCTAGTCGAGGGATAGGTATCCTCTAATATTGGTGGTGAAGTCCCTCGAAAGACATATCCTAAATATGGTTGATAGATCAATCACCATTATATCTTGTTGCATTGCTTGGTCGGTGTAAACTTGGAGAGCCAAGGAAATATCTCTTACCAATGTCAAGATTGGTATTGGAGTGTCATCTACCTAAACCACCCTATTATTGGTGGGATTGCATATTAAGTTGAGTGTATTTTCTACTCTTATAGGCATGATTGATGTGCTTGATACAAAGTTCACTAGGTAGTTATGTATTAGCTTATCTCTGTAGATTAGGGTTAGATAAAATGGAATAGATTTGGGTTGACTAGACTCCAAGATGGAGACTTGTAGCATGGTAGGGGTCTTTTGTCTATCCAAATCTTTCTACTTTTGTAGGGCCTCTTTTAAATGCTTCATTTGCTCTAGAATTAAGAGGATATCCTAGAGAGGCATTGATACGATGGACTTCCTCAAGTGCTCCACTACATTCAAGGATCTTATGAAAGGAGCTTTTGAGATAACACTTGATGTTGTTAGAGGTTTGAACCTTTATATCATCAAAGGAAATTTTTATGGATAGTAGAAAGATACTTTGGAGGTTATGGGATTGTTATTACAATCGGTAAAACAATTGAGGCCCTATTATCTAGAAAATCTTGTGTCGGGATACTCCTTCTATTATCTACTTCTCTACCATGGTGTCTAGGGTCCATTAGACTAGACCTCACATAATATTTTATGGTCATACTTTTAGCCTTGGTTATATACTTTGATCGAACTTACAGCCTCCTAAAAATTGAGGGCCCACTTTGTTTGATATGATGTATACTTTTACTTCATCCTAAGTGACAAAGATCTACTCTAAAACTGAGAAATTGGCAACTAGTGGTGTAGTCAAAGGTTGTGATACAGGCTTCAAACTTCACATCTAGGCTTTTGATTATGAAATCGGGATGATATTATGATCATATGGAGTCGTTTTGACTGCATAGGACTCATATTTTACGTGAAACTTATAAGAGCAACTATTAAGAGTAAAGCATTTTCAACTTCTAGGATCTTCAACAATTATTTTGTGTGGTGACCAAGTCCTTGACTAGGTTTGGAGATATTTGATGGACTAGGACTTGCATAGGTACTATTTATTGAGTAAAAACCTATGATTGACTAGGACTTCTATTAGTCAAAAGTAAACACTTTTGATATTCATTTGGAGGTAGTCGGTATTCTGATTTCCTTGTTAGAAAGGAGGTTTTAGGTAGTTTTGATAGGGAAACCTTTGAGCATTCTGCTTCCTTTTTAGGATTGTGAGATAATTGAAGAATGTTCTCATCATATTGAATATTTCATCAATTTTAGTTGCATAATTATGATGTTGGGTTGGGTCAAAAGTCTGAGTTTACCCTGAGATCGTGATAGGAGTAGTCAAACTAGGGATAACTTGGATGGTCTGAGTAGGGTGATATAAGGGTTACATAGAAGAAAATAATGGCAAAGGTAGTCTTAGGGCTAGCCTCTCTATTTGGATTAGATGCTTTTGGCCTGGATATGTATCCCATAGGCTTATGATAATGAGTTCCCTCCCTTAGACTTGATCATCATGGAAATTTCAAAATTAGAATCTTTCAAATAGTAAATAAATGTCATGCCCAAGGGAAGTCAGATCTCATTAGAGATCCATAGTAGATAAATGTCATACTCAAGAGAAGTTGGATCTCATCAGGGATCCTCTACCAAGTCTTGTGCAACATTGTCTTTGTGGGCACCCTTTTAATGGTTGTGAGCTACTCTAAGAGAGATACCCCATTTGACTTCTCTTCAAACTTGTTTATCAAGAGGTTTGACAAATACCCCCACCCGAATATTGATATAGCTTTTGTCGGATGACTTCTTTAGAGTCTTTCTTTTCAAAAAAATTGCTAGGTGAATCTCTCGATGCTTCAATACAAGCAAATTGATGGTGATCTTCATTGAGATCAAATTCAAGATTCTTATTTTAGTTTTTATGGGGTAAACATAAAAGTGCATCCCATCGAGCATACCAAATAGACTTTTGTTGTCTTTATATGTTTTGACCTGTCGAGGCAGTGGCCTAACACACTTAAGACACCCATGCCTTATGTAAAGCAACACAATGGGAAGTTCCATGGGTAAAGGGAATGCCTATGAGGTAACCTCAAGGATTTTTAGCCAAGGTCGAATCCCAATTGGATTTGATCGTCATGTGCTTTCAAACCTTGTGGGCTTAGGCATACTTTTATTAGGATGCAAGGAAACAAAATGCAAGGAAATAAAACAATATAAAGCACAAAAAATAGACAGTAACTTGTAGGTAATAAATTTATAAAAAAATAAAAACCTAAGCTATGGGGGTGATGCGCCAAGATCAAAGTAGGAAAAATTAGTCACAACTTCCATTCATGTATCAAAATAATTATAAGGTATGCAACCTAAAAAGACTTGATGCTCCTTAAACAATGACTTAAGGTTCGAGCCCTACTCATACAATTAAGAAGTGAAAGGAAGACCTTCCAAGGCCATATATGAGGCACGAGCAGACAAATCCCAATGCCTTTACAATATAATAGAATTACAATCCTATTTATAGGCTAGGATGAAGGATCTTTTCCTCTAAAACTCTTCTAAAATTTTTTGTGTATTCTTCTCCATTTTATAGCCTAGATCCTTTTATAACTGTAATTGACAACTTTGAGGTATCTAAATTTGGGTCCATTAATGCAATGGTGAGAACCTATAGAAACTTTGCTTTTGCTTTCTCATATTCTTGAGCTTGAAATCTTAATCCTGAGTTCTCCCTTTTTAATTCTTTGAGATCAACACTAAGTCTTTTACATTCTTTCTCTTTTACCTTTAATTGTTCAACCATATCTTTTCAACTCTCCTTGCCTTTTCAACCTCAATTTTCAAGTCAGAGAGATGTTGTAGAAAATTTATCTTACATTTATCATCCTCTTGTATTTGAGCCTTTAATTCTAAGTTCTCCTTTTTCAACTTAACAAATTCCTTAAGAGTAGCTTCCTCCTATTTTTCTAAATTTATCTCTTTTGTTTGGTCTTCAATAGGAGTATTTTCTTCTACTACTAAAAGTAGAGTTTCTTCTTCATACCTATTTTGATTGTCCCTGTTATCCTTTTCTGAACCAACCTCTGGGACTTCAGTTATGAGAGTATCATCTTCATCTTCACCACTACAAAACCCATTACAATAACCTACATCATGACCGAGTTTACCAATATTCTTCATCTTCTTGTGGACAATAAGCTACATGGTGACCTGTATTCCTACATCTAGTACAAAAATTTACTAGTCTGGCCTTTTCTCCATTACTTGATTCATCTCTTGAATCTATTTTCATTCTTCCTCCCAAAACAACAACATTGAATTCATCTTCCTTTTCTTTCATGACCATGTGTATTCTTTTCTTCTCATGTCTCATGGTTTTAATTTTACCTTTCTTTGCCATTTTTGTTATTGTAAAGATCTTCCTTCAAACAGTTAAACCTTTTTTGAAGGAACCAACTCTGATACCAATTGAAAAAAACAAGCTTATACTGAGAGGGGGGGTGAACAGAATAAGACCACTTTTTACTTTTCTTTCCCAAATAGTATTATCAAATATAATCAATGGCAATATCAATAGTAATAACTAAAGCAATGCACAAATCATCACACATAATAGATACACCAATTTAACATGGTTCACCCAATGTGGGCTACTCCATGGAGAAAATATTTCGCTAAGATTTTCTCAATAAATCTTTTGGGAATCCTTTCTCTATTACAATGTTTATGGACCTATGTCCAAAGGAGACACAAATCCCCTAATCAAGTTCGTGGATCTCTATCCACAGGAGAACTCATTTTTCCTTAGCTTTGATTGGTGATCTTCTAGAAGAATTGTTGTCCCCACTACTCTAGCTAATAGATACCTATCCATTGAAGACTTCTATCCCCACTTAGAAGACTTATCCTCATTGCCCTGGCTAATGGATCTCTATCCATTGAAGACTATTGTCCTCTATATTTTGTCACCTTCAAAGCTCTATCTCAAATCTGCACTAAACATAGTCCTTCAATCTAGCACAAATCTGTTCAAATTTTGTCTCTGGTATGGCACAAACTTGTCCTTAAATCTACACCAAACTCTGTCCTCTGATCTGCACTAAACACAGTCCTTCGGTATAGCACAAATTTATCCTCAATATCTTTCCTATGATCTGCACTAAACACAATCCTTTGGTCTAGCACAAATCTATCCTCAATCTCTATCCTCTGATCTACACTAAACACATTCCTTCGATCTAGCACAAATCTATCCTCAATATCTATCCTCAAGCATTAACACAAATCTTGACTCAATCTCAAATCAACTCTATTGGATCTACGCCAAACCTTAACTCAAGGTTTGAAAAAATCAATCAATCAACTATACTCTCAAGTCTTCTCAAAGACTTATCTCAAATCTACCTTTTAAGCTTCCACAAAATCTCACACCAATATGTCCACAATTCTTCTCTAGAACTTGTCCAATCTGCTTAATAAGTCCTCACTAGAACTTATCCAAATCTGCTCTCAATTTGTATTGTAAGATTCCATAAAAGCTCACACAAATTTATCCACAAGTCTTCTCAAAGACTTACCTCTAATCTGCTCAACAAGTTCACACTAGAACTTGTCCAATCTCATAGAAACATAAAGAGAATTTTTAGAGACTCAATATACTTCACATTCATCACAATGCTCAATTACTTTCAATCACTCTTTTAGAAACATATAGAGAATTGTTAGAGACTCAATATGCTTCACATTCACCTCAATACTCAATCACTTTCAATCACTCTTTTAGAAACATATAGAGAATTTTTAGAGACTCAATATGCTTCACACTCACAAACTTTCAATCACTTTTAATCTCTCTTTTATCACAAAAACATATAGAGAATTGATAGACTCAATATATTTCACACTCATAAACTCTCAATCTCTTTCTAAAATCAATTCAGAATATAGAACAATTTATTTCATAGAACTTGACCTATCACTTCACACATCCACTAGACTAGGCTCAACCAACTCTACTCAACCAATCACTCAATGAAATAATCCTTGCTCACAAACCCTTGTCCAAACATATGAACACTCACTCAAATATTTCCATTAATGCTTATCAATCAATTTCACATAACAATGATACTCATGTTCTTTTACAAACCCTAGTTCAAGTTCTTCACTCAACAACTCACTTCAACAACAATGCTTATAAAACAAGGTTTTATCAACAACTCTTAATTCCAAAAAACCTTGAAGCATTAATTAAAAACACACTCAACAATGATTAACCAACATTCCTTTTCACTCCAACTTTTTATTCACAATTTTCAACAATCACTCACTAAGAAGAATATGCCCATACCTTTTGTTGGATGCAAAGGTGCCTTTAGAAAACCTATCTCAATCACAATTTTCTTCTTTCCAATTCCAATGGTTAGACACAACAATATTACTTCAACACTTTTCCAAAAATATTCCTTAGACATAAAACAATCACAACTCTATTTATGTCTTATTAGTCCCTTTTAGAATAACACTCATCATACCATACATAAAGATAATTTCTTGATACACCTCATAAAATCCAACTTAAAATAATATCCAACACCATAAAAAATTAACCAAACACCTTACATCCTTTCAAAACATTTAAGCAAATAACATTAAAAAATTAATTTTGCAAAACCCTTATAACTCCCTTTGCAACCTTAGAACCAATTTAAAATATGTAAAAATTATTTTTTAAATGCCCAAACTATATTCCCAAAATTTTTGGCGCCTAATATTAAAGCATACCTCTCTCTTTCCCAAAAAGAGGTTTCAACGAGATTCAGTCCGTTGTCTCCTCAAGCCTAAGCGCCTTACACTTGGGAGCCCATCGCGTGGGCTACTAATACCCACGTAAAGAAAGGAATAGTCCCTTCCTCTTATGCCTTCGTCGTCGTTTGACTTTTCATGAAACTCGCACACTCTAACTCCATTTTGGACGCAGCACAATTCTTAAAGCTCACAATTAATATTCGAAGGCATTGTAAGGTTTGGTAAGGTGGGAGTTCTCCCCTTATATATACGTCTTAATTTTCTCCTCACGTCAACGCTTTGTAATTCGAAATGGAATTTCGATTTTTTATTTTAATAACCCACCTTAGGGTTATTTAACCTTAGCCTAAATTAATTAATAATAAATTTAAATAACTTTATAAGTTAAGTAAATTAACTAATAATTAATTTCAAACTTCCTTTTCATAATATTATAAAAGAATATTATAATATTATTTACTTGGGCTTTTTCTTGCACTTTGGACCTCATCTAAATTCCTGGAACCGGGTCTTGAAACTGAAATCGAATTATCCTTTTGTATTTATTTGTGAACCTGACACAGATGTTTCCAACTGAAACTACCACTGACTGGTGCTTGAAAGTTTGACATCAATGACCACTCACTCTTGACATCAATGACAACTTATCACTCAAAATGTCCAACATGACGTCATATTATAACAGAGTGGTTAAACCAACAAATTCATCGGATAAGCCAGCATGAGCGCAAGCCAAGGTTAGGGTTGCTAAATTTAAATATTTTTAATAAGCCATCACAAAATTCATAAGGTTTAGTCGAATATTTAAATGATTTCAAGCTTTTGAGTGTGGAGTGATAAGGAGAAAAATCAAGTAGAAAGTTTTTGAAGTAATAAGTTTTTGGAGTGATAAGTTTCTTTAAAGAATTTTTACTTTTGAGTCATTATATAATAAATTATTTAAGTTTATTTTTTGGAGAGATAAAATAGATTAAGTTTTGATTTCTTTCAAGATTAGGAGTAATCAGGTTTTACAGTTATTTTTTTGAAAGTTTTTAAAGAAAGGTTTGGAGTAATAAGGAATTCAACTAGTTTTTTAGATTTTGAAGTTTTTGAAGAATATTTAATTTAGTCTTTATTTTTTAAAATTTGAAAAATATTGTATTTTTGCAAGTTTATATATTTGGGAGATAAAAGGTATTCAACATAAAATGTAGGAAAAACACAAATTTACAAAATTCATTCTTTAGTTTATAAACTAGGAAGACAAGGTTTATGACTCCATAAAAATTAAAACTGGGAACTTTATTTTATTTAAACTTAGGATTTATAAGGTTGTCTACTTCAAAGGAAAAAGATTGCATATCATGGAAGAAATAAAAAATGCATTCAATATAGATAATGAAGATATAGTAAATAAATTGAAACTTTATTTTCAAAGAATGATAGATGATATTGATAGAGAGAAGAAAACAACAAGATCACAAAATATTCATGAGGATACAAAATTGGATCTTGTTACTACAAAATCTTATTCTAGTAGTTCATCAATAGACTCCATTACAAAATCAAAACTACTAAAAATATTGAAGACCTTCATCATCTACAACTTATCTACATGGAAAATAAGGAAAGAGTAGCTTTAGAAGTACATAAATGGTTATGTTATTTTACCAAGAAGACAAATGAACTTGAAACATTAAAAAGGATGGATAAAGCAATAAAAATATATTCAAGAAGCATTTATTGTAATAGAATTGGTCATGAAAAGGCAAATTGCTAGAGTCTTCATCTATGGAAATATTGTGGAAAAAAATATCATTCTTCTATTTTCTGTTGGTATAAGGACAATTATTGTAGAAGATTTGAAAGAGCATTAGTATTCAGATTAGATTATCTTTTTTAAATACTCATTTCTTGTTGGTTGTGGAGCCTGATTCTAATTTGAAGGTCCTGTTTTAGCTACGTTTGGACCCACTATATGAAAGGATATGGAAGTAATTTAATTGTGTGTCAAATTGCATGTTAATCCGAGTTTTTTTGTGAATTACTAATTTCGGAAATTTTTGATGAAAAATAATTTTTCGAAAATAGTAATTACTAAAAAAGAAAATATTTTGATGAAAAATAATTTGCCAAAAATAGTAATTACTAAAAATGAAAAATTATTTTGACAAAAACTAATTTTTCGAAAATAGTAATTACTAAAAATGGCAAATTGTGACAAAAAATATAATTTGCCAAAAGTAGTAATTTCTTTTTATTTTGGCATCTTAATGATTTACCCTAAAATTGTAACCCTCATTTTATAAGAGGATGTTGTACGGCATTGGAGATTGTAGTGTGAAGGGTGTGAAGGAAGTGAAGAAGGAAGAGAGACTGTAATTGTGAGATCGAAGAGAAAGTACGGTGGATTTGTTATAGGTTGTATCCCTTCGAGATTTGCTGGATGAAATAATAAGACCTGGTTATTTTCTTCGTGGATGTAGCCCATATTGGGTGAACCACTTAAATCTGTGTCTCGTGTATTACTTTATTTTTTTGTGTTTTATTTTTGCATTTATTTATTGCTCGTGTTTTATTATTTAATCCTAACAACTGGTATCAAAGCCTAGGGTTTGAAAAATGCACTTGAAATGAGGGTTTCCAGTTCAAGTGGGAGAAATGGCAGAAGAAGGTAGGTTTAGGGTTGAGAAGTTTAATGGCCAAAATTACCAGCTATGGAAGATGTAAATGGAGGACTATCTTTATTAGAAGGATCTTTACCTACCATTAGGTGGAATAGCAAAGAAGTCAGCAAAGACATCAGACGAATAATGGGAAGATTTGGATAGAAAGATACTAGGAACAATACGACTATGCCTAGCATCATGGTGGCCTTCAATATTTCAAAGGAAAAGACAACAAAAGGTTTAATGAATGTGTTGGCTAAATTGTATGAAAAACCCTCAACTTCAAACAAGGTATTTCTTATGAAGTGTTTACTTAATATGCAGATGTTAGAAGGTGGGTCTGTTATTGATCAGTTAAATAAGTTTAACATAGTTACTAATCAGTTAAATTTTGTTGAAGTAAATTTTGATAATGAGGTTAGGGATCTTTTGATATTATGCTCATTGCTTAAAAGTTGGAATGGCTTGGTCATGGCTATGAGTAAATCTATTTCTAGTTCAAATACTTTAATATTTGATGATGTTATTGGTGTTATCCTTAGCGAAGAAATGCGTTGAAAAAGCACAGGTGAGACATTGGGTAATGCGTTGACTATGGAAAATAAGGGTAGACAAAATAAGAGAGGAAAGAGTCCAGGAAAATATGGAAAATCAAAGAAAGGCATATCCAAATCCAAAGGGAAGTAGTTGGAATGTTGGTATTGCGAAAAGAAAGGACACCTAAAAAAATATTGTTGCACTTGAAAAGAAAAACAGGGAGAAGAAAAACAAGGTAATCAAGAAGCAAATGTAGCAGGTGATGTATTACAATATGATTTAATCCTTTCACTAGATAATATTAATGATTGTTGGGTGCTAGACTTAGGGGCTTCATATCATGCCACATCTCATAGAAAATATTTTCTAGATTATATTCAAGGTGATTTTGGATAGGTCTATTTGGGTGATGATAGAACATGTAAAATCATTGGAAAGGGTAAAATACAGATAAAATTACTAAATGAAAACCAATGGTTACTGAAAGAGGTAAGGCATATTCCTGATTTGAGAATAAATCTAATTTCCATAGGGCAGTTGGATAGCGAAATATGTATAGTTATATTCTCAGCAAATTCATGGAATGTTGCTAAAGGATCACTATTATTAGCAAAATTAAAGAAGGAAGGTACATTGTATGTATGTACTGGTAATACTGATCTTTCTGTTGTTTTAGCTTCTATAGAAGCGGATATAGTTTTGTGGTATCATAGGCTTGAGTGAGAAGGGGATGCAGATTCTCCACTCAAGGAATTTGTTACCAGGTTTGAAGCAGGTTGATTTAGACTTTTGTGAGCACTACATTTATAGAAAACAAAAAAGAGTTAGATTTCTTAGAGTTGGAAAAGAAAAGAAGAGTGAAAAGCTAGATCTTGTGCATACAGATATAGGGGACCAACTCAGGTATCATCTCTTGGTGACTCTTATTATTATGTTACGTTTATTGATGATACAACTAAAAAAACTTGGGTTTATTGTATTCGAAAAAAATTGATGTCTTTGATACTTTTAAGAAATGGAAAGCTTTGGTTGAGAATGAGACAAAAAATAAGTTGAAGTGTCTTAGATTAGATAATGGAGGTGAGTACTACAACAAAGAGTTTAACAATTACTATTCATACCATGGGATTCATAGAGTGAATATGGTTTCAAGAACTCCACAAGAAAATGGTGTGTCAAAAACGATGAATATGACTATCATGGAACGTGTTAGGTGTATGAGATTACATGCAAGATTGCCCTTACAATTTTGGATAGATTTTGTGGATACTATCATTTATTTAATAAATAAAGGGCCTTCAAGTTCCCTGGATGGTGGGATTCCAAAAGAGGCATGGATAGGTAAGCCTATTAACTACTTATTTATGAAGACTTTCGGTTGTGAAGCATTTGTGCATATCGATAAAGAAAATAGATCTAAACTTGAGGCAAAATCTAAGAAGTGCACTTTCATTGGATATGGCATTAATAATTTTGGTTATCATTTTTTGGATTATGAAAATCACAAAATCATTAGGAGTAGAGATGTGGTATTCAATAAGAAATTCATGTATAAATACCACTTGCAACAAAAGAAATAGGAAAATGTAAACACATAATACATAGTGCTTGATGAAATTGAAACTCCAAAGGTGCTAGAAAATCAACAACAATAGCAACAAGCACCTCAAACTCCTACAAGTGTTGTTAGAAAATTTACTAGGATATATAGACCTCTTGATCGTTACTCTCCTTCATTATATTATGTATTATTATCTAAATCTGGTGAGCCAGAAACATATGAATAAGCAATGCAGGTAGAAACTAATAAGAAGTGGGAGCGAGACATGAAAGAGGATATGGACTCCTTGGTACACAATCAGAATTGGGATCTGGTTTGATTGCTTTTAGGAAAAATAACATTGTAGAATAAATGGATTTTATAGGGTGAAATAAGAAGATGGAGGTGAAAAGAGATATAAGGCTAGACTGGTTGTAAAGGGATTTGCATAGAAGAAAGGTATTGATTATGATAAAATTTGTTCTCCTATTGTTAAAATGACTTCAATTAGAACTATTTTAAGCCTAGTGGTTGTAGAGGATTTGCATCTTGAACAGTTAGATATAAAAACAACTTTTATCAATGGGGATTATATGCAGCAGCCACAAGGGTATGAGGTCAAAGGAAAGGAGGAATTAGTATGCAGGTTGATAAAGAGCTTGTATGACCTGAAGCAAGCTCCAAGGTAGTGGTATATAAAATTTGACAAGTTTATGTTAGAACAAGGTTATAGTTTATGTTATTCTAACCACTATGGTTATTTTAAGATATTGGATAATGGTAACTATATTATCTTGTTATTGTATGTAGATGACATACCTGTTGCAGGGTCTAACATGCAAGATATAGTTGTGCTCAAAATAAAATTGGCAGTCATTTGCAATAAAGGATTTGGGTGCTGCAAAGAAAATTCTTGGTATGAGAATAACAAGAGATAGGAAAAATCATAAATTAACATTATCTCAGGGTGAGTACATTGAGAAGGTGTTGGAAAGATTTAATATGCAGGATGCAAAACCTGTTATTACACCTTTGGATAATCATTTCAAACTTACCAAAGAGATGTGTCCCAAGACACAGGATGAGATTGACTATATGTTCAAGGTTCCTTATTCATCATCAGTTGGTAGTTTGATGTCTACGATGGTGTGCACAAGACCAAATATTGCACATGTAGTGGGAGTTGTGAGCTGGTTTATGAATAATCTAGGAAAACAATATAGGAAGGCAATGAAGTGGATTCTTAGGTATTTGAGAGATATTGTCACTCAGGTATTATGCTTTGGAGGTTCTAACACTGCTTTACAGGGATATGTTGATTCAGATGTGGCAGGTGATATAGATAGGAGTACCATAGGGTATGTTTTTACTAGAGGTGGAACTATAGTAAGTTGGATTTCAAAATTATAGAAGGTTGTTGCACTTTCAACAACAGAAACAGAGTATGTTGTTGTTATAGAGGCTAGTAAGGAGATGATTTTGTTACAAAGGTTTATGGAAGAGTTGGAAAAGAAAAAGGAGAATAGCATATTATACAGCGACAGTTAGAGTGTCATTCATCTTGCCAAGAATTTATCCTTTAATTCCAGGACTAAACATATACAAACCAAGTACCATTTCATACGCTCAGTGTTGGAATATGGACAGTTAAAACTAGAGAAGATACACACTAACCAAAATCCTGTAGTTATGTTCACAAAGGCAATAACTAGAGAGAAATTGAGTTCTTACTCAGTTTCAATTGGTCTTCAAACATGAAAGTAAAAGGTGAGAAAATTTCCAGGTCCAAAGTTGAAGCATAGTCCAGTAGGTGCAACAGCGGTGGAGTTACTGTGATAGGTCTCTAAGTGGGATATTGTTGGTTGTGGAGCTTGATTCTAAATTGGAGGTCCTATTTTAGCCGTGTTTGGACCCACACTACGAAAGGATATGGACGTTATATAATTGTGTGTCAAATTGCATGTTAATCCAAGTTTTTTGTGAATTACTAATTTGGATTTTTTTTGACGAAAAATAATTTTTCGAAAATAGTAATTACTAAAAACGAAAATTTTTGACAAAAAATAATTTACCAAAAATAGTAATTACTAAAAACGGAAATTTTTTTGACAAAAAATAATTTTTCGAAAATAGTAATTACTAAAAATGGCAAATTGCAACAAAAATATAATTTTCTAAAAAGAGTAATTCCTTTTTATTTTGGGGTCTTAATGGTTTACCCTAAAATTGGAACCCTCGTTTTATAAGAGAATGTTGTACAACATTGGATATTGTAGTGTGAAGGGTGTGAAGGAAGTGAAGAAGGAAGAGAGACTGTAATTGTGAGATCGAAGAGGAAGTACGGTGGATTTTTTGTAGGTTGTATCCCTTCGAGATTTGCTAGATGGAATAATAAGACCTGGTTATTTTCTCCGTGGATGTAGCCCACATTGGGTGAACCACATAAATCTATGTCTCGTGTATTGCTTTATTATTCTATGTTTTATTTCCGCATTTAATTATTTCTCGTGTTTTATTATTTAATCCTAACAATTTCTAAAGTTTCTTATAACAATGGATCCAAATGTACAATCTCTAAAATGTAGGAAGATAAAATATTCAAAAAACAAGGAAAAGGAAAATGGATCAAATATGGTCCAAACTTGTCTTACAAAGAAGGTAGACCTAATATTCAATCTAAGGGTAAAGGCAAAGGAAAGATTCTTATGCAATAATTTGATGACAATGAGAGAGTTCAAGATGCTTGTAATATTAAAGCTACAAAGGTTGAAGAACATGAAGTTAATGGTGAACTCAAAACAAAATCCAAGCAAGAATATGAACCTAATGAAGCTCAAGCAGAAGATCAAATGCATTGCAATATCACTTAAATATTGAAGACAAATATGAATACCATGATTGAAGACTAAAGTCTTCAATAACCAAATATTGTAATACAGGGGGATGTTGGATAATATTGTATTATTTTGTACATGCTAATGCACCCCCATGGTATCTTCATGGTACATATGTAAATAATATATTAGGGTTGAGTCATAATTTAGAGTGTGAGTAATATTTCTCTTTTATGTAAGTGTGAATGTGCAAGATATGCACAAGTGTCATTTAAGTGTGAATGTGCAATAAATACACAAGTGTCATGTGAGTTAGTGTGCAAGTGTAAGTTGAGTCTACGTGCACAAGCATATTATATGTAAGAGTGCAAATATGTAATATAAATATGTGCACAAGTATCTTAGATTAGAGTATGCAAGTTATAGAAGTGCAAGAGTCATGTATAGGAGAGCCAAATGTTCATCAAGTATGTAAGTGTCAAGTAGAGAAGCCAAGAGTCATGACACTTGGCATATGGAAAAGAATAGTCAAGTATCCAAAGAGTCAAACTACTATGACTATATTATGGAGGTAGTACTCTATAACAGAATATAACAAAGAATACAATCACAAGAATTATCTTTGTAAGAGAAAGAGGAGTAATAAAGATTGCATACATTTTGAACAATTAATATTGTAAGTTATTCTTCATGCATAGTACATGAATGATTCAAGCTATTTACATTCATATTGTTGTTTATTATTGAATGTTATTTGAGTTATTATAATCCTTGATATACATATTAATTTGCTCATATTATTCTACTCATATCATTATCTTGACCTTATTATATTGTGGCTATATTATATTTGATCATGTGATATTTAACCTGTGATATTTGTGGTATTATTAAGGCTTAAAAAGCCATCAGATTATATAATCCAAGATAGATTATTGTTCAAGGAACAACAATTATGTATACCATGGAGTTCAATGAGGGAGAACTTGATAAGAGAAAACATAGTGGAGGATTAGTTGAACATTTTATAGTACATAAAATAATAGGATAAATTTGTGCAAATTATGGTTGGCTAGGAATGAATGTAAATATAAGAATATAGTTGCAATAATGTTGTGTTTGTCAACATGCAAAGGGGAGAAGTTAGAAAACTAGGTTGTATTAGCCATTACCGATACGATAAAGGTTATGAAAATATACAAGTATGGAATTTATCCTTGGATTACCTCGAAAAAAAAAGGGAATGATTCAATTTTTGTTATTGTAAATATATTTTTGAAGATGATACATTTCACACCTTACACAAAATGAATGATGCTACTCATATTGCTGATTTATTCTTTTGAGAAGTTGTAAGATTGTATGGTTCACAAAAAAACATTGTATTGGATAGAGATTTGAAGTTTATAGGTCAATTTTTGCATACCTTGTGGAAGAATTTGGGTATAAAATTGACCTTTAGTTTGTCTTATCACTCGTAAAAGACTGGAAAAATAAAATTCATGAACAGAAGCATTGGGAATTTGCTATAGTGTCTAGTTGGTAAGAAGTCAAAATTGTGGGATACTATATTGACACGGGTAGAATTTGCATATAATAATTCTGATAAATAGAAGTACAACCAAGATTCCATTTCAAATTATGTATGAAACTCGTCCTAGAGGAGTAGATGAGTTGCAAAGTACAACTGATTTATAGAAACCTAATGATATAGCAGAAGAATTTTCTAAATATATGCAAAATTTAAATTGATAAGTGAAAGCCAAAAATAATATTATGATATATAATAAATATGCTGACCTTCAGCATCGAACACAAGAATTCTAGGTTGGAGATTTGGTTTTGACACACTTATTGAAAAAAATATTTCCAAAGGGCACTTACAACAAGCTCAATTAGAAGAAGATCGAACCTTGTAAGGCTTTGAAGAAGTTTGTATCCAATGCCTATGAAATTGAACTCCTAGAAGGGCTAGACATATAACCAATTTTTAATGTGGAAAATTATTCTCCATACTATGATAAACCTACAGAGAGTGCCAAAGATATCACTTTTGATTTTTTGATGAAAGAATGGATAGTACAATTATTAAAAAAGGAATGATATGAAATAAAAGAAGTGATAAGACTCTAGAGTGACCAAGAGGACGAGAAGCAAGGTCTATTATGAATATATGGTCAAGTGGAAGAACCAACCAATTGAAGTGGCAACATGGATGAATGCTTCTAATATTTCTAAGTATGAAATCTTAGTTTTGGACTTTGAAAATGTTTATAAGATTCACTCATAAAACATTTCTTCTTATCTAAAAAGTATGATACAAGACATCAAACCATTTCTAAAATGGTTGATGAATTGTTCCAAAACTGATGAAATTCCATAACTAAAGGAAAATGAAATGGTGTGAGAGGGGTGCAAAAGTAAAATGAGTGATGAGAGGAGAAACAAAATGGATGTAGAAGTGGATAGGAAATAAAGGACCTAAAGAGAGAAAAGGATGTTTGAGAATGACAAAAAGAGAAAAAAATATTGGTTGGAATAAAAAAGCATAATTATGGACAAGAATGTGCAAGGAGGAGCATAAGAAATATATGGTTTTGGTTTGACTGTGTATTCATTTTATGGTTAGACGCTTTGGCTAATAAATAAAGTTTTTGAATATCCTTTGAAACTCACCCTTTGTGTTATATGAAGAGCAATTATGTTGTATTGTTAAGTTTGTATTTGCATAACTTAGTATGCAATATTATAGGTGTAGACACCAAAATCCAACCACTTGTAAGTCATCTATACCTTCCTGTTAGCCACGTGTCAGTAATCCACCTTCCCACCATTATTTGGCCCAATTTCACCTTTCCCACCATTTTTCATTTCCAAATTTATTTAAATTAATATTTATATATATTTTTTAATATTTTAATATATTTTAATATATATATATAAAGATACTTTAAGTGATTTAATCTGAGCCGTCCATCCTTCATTTAATCTCATCCGTCCATCCATCTTAATCCGTTTCACAACCTAGATTTATTCTCTACCCTTGGATCCACTTTAATCTTAGCCACACGTTCAAAGTGTCGTTAAAACCCTAAAGTGTGCCCTAAGAGTAGATTATAAATTGAGTCACCTTGATGGCTCAAGCCCTATCTCTTTTACTATATCTCTTTTGTTATCTATCGCTATCTATCTCTTCTTTAGCTAAACCTACCCATCCATCATCGTCCCTTTTTGTTGCATCCATCGTCGCATCCGTCGCCAACTTCGTCGCCATCCCTTCTGCAGCATTCTGCAAAATCCCCCATTCTTGTCGCAAGTGCCCGCGGGCGTTTACCCGCAGCCACAGACGCAGACCGATGTCTGCAACCCCGATCCAGAAGCACGTGGGCGTTCAACGATCGCACCAGGGCGCCTTCTGCAGCTGATTTGACAGTTACATCACTTCCAGGTGCCGCCTGGTCTCGCCGCGTTAATAGAAAAAGAGGTATAGATTCTAAAGCAAGTAATATTTTTATGTATTAATCCGTCGTTAGATTCTACATTCTATTTATTTCATTTTTAGGGTTTTAGACTATTTTTTTTTAGGGCTCACACAGTGGAGCCCTCTTACTAGTTTCTAACCTTTTTGTAGTTTTAATGTGTGCAGGATTTTAATGGCAGATTTGATTGGATGATAGCAGCTACTTAAGCTGGAGTGGTCTAAGCCAAAGGATACAATGAAGCCCACTCATTCTGTTGAGGTTAAAGATACATTCTTCGGAGACGCCACCATATTGTGCCAGCTAGGGTTTCGGAGAACCCTAGCACAAATTGTAATCTTGTATCACGAAAATGACAAAATTTGTGTCCAAAACTGTTGTAACCTTCACAAAATTAACCACATTCATAAATTTTTTTGATCTATCGTAAATTTCATTCATTCTTCTTTCATCATGCATATTTTTGCCAAATAAAATTAAAGTAAACCTCGTATCTAGTGGTATATTCTATCACCTTGGTGATTGCAGCGATTTGAATCCATGCAATTCGATAAGAGGATTAAACCACCATAAGGACACCTACCATTTATCATAATCAACTATTTCACTATTTGAAAATTGGAAATCAATTTTGGATATTCTACTTTTCAAGTGACCTCATACCAAGTTATAAATTCATATAATTCTTAATATAATATGTGATTTCTTATAATGTGTCGCTTCTATTCTTGTTTTTTATTTACTAATGTGGTAACATTTGAGCTACACAAAAAATATCAAATCAAATATACATATTTCATGTCATCCTACATATGGCCAGACTATCAAAAGAGTAGTCTCATACCAAGTGACTTGTTTGTATACCTTATTTATCATAATAAACAATCCCAAATGGATAACAATACTAAGGTGTATGATCAGATCCAAGAAATTCTAGACAAATCATAAGCTAAATAGATAATGCATTTGTTCACCAAATTTATACATATTTTGAAGTGTATTCTTGTCATAAGTCCTCTAAGAGAAAACAAAACTCTGAAAGATCCACCCCTTCAAATTCCAAGTACATATTGACATGAAACTACTTTTGAATGTAATATTGATTCTAAATATGTAAACTATTTAGACTGTTTACAATAATAATTTTGTGTTAAATTTTTAGACAATAAAAAATCACATTTTTTTCTCTTGAGAACCCCAATAGTTATTTGTAACTAATGAGAGGCATAGACCACTAAATATGAAGAAAATATTAACATTAGCATACCCATTGTCATAATTATCTAGGTAGGATTCATTGATGCCATCAAGGATGAGTACTACCCATTCAAAGACTATTGAACCAGGGAATTTTCCTGACTCTTAATCAAGATTTATATATCAATTTGAGTTTCAAAATTTTTTGAAGGGATTGCCAATGGCTTATCCAAACCTATAAATATAGGCCAAATCCCCATTATTCCTCACTAAAGACTCCTATGCTAACCTATGATAACTTGCATTGAAAGCAAAATATGAAAAAATTAAAGGACATGAAAGTTTCAAAGTGTAAGTGATTCAAGAAAATACAAGTTTAAACCATAGGAATGAAAGTGTGTGATCAATCAAAATATGAGAAGTTGAATAACATAAATGTCCACCCATTCATTAGATTATAAAATTGATAAGTGAATGGCAAGATGACCTAGAAGGGCTATGGCATAACCATTGTGCACTTAGCAAAAAAGGAGGGTGATGTCATTATTGGAATGCCTAAAGACTTGTTAATTTATTACAATGTCATGTGGTCAAAGCACAATGTGGGTTTTATACAATAAAGCTATAACTTCTAAGGGCCAAAATATATATACAATGAGGGCTCTAGGTCTCTATTTATAGTAAAATTTTACCTCTAAGTTATTTGGGGTGAGAAATAATTACTCTTAGTAAAAGCAAATATTTTGCGGAATCTTTGGTAAAATTATGCATTACCAAATGTTACATGCCTCTAATAGGATTAGAAGGCTTCCAAAATGACTTTGTGTGCCACTATAGTACAAAATATCACTTTCTAGAGGGTTTTCCTTGGATACCCACCTTCAATTTACCTTTGTGACCATCCTAGTAGTTCGCTTTAATTTAGAAAGTGAATCGATCATTCTTCATGATCAAATTACTTGCATTTGAACATGGATTGACACTTGTTACTCAAAGAATCACTCCTTGGATCCAATTGATCTCTTTTTAAATGAAAATTAGTACCTATTACATACTTGGCCAAAATTTGATATTTTTATGAGGTATTCACTATTTGATTTCTCTATTGTATGCTCCTTCAAAATTTGTATAATCTCAAGATAAAGTCAAGGTACTACATTTTTGGCAACTTCATGGGGTGCCAAGCTCAATTAAATTGAGATACCAACCTTACCTTGTCCTTGGATATGGAATTTACAAAATTGAGACCTCTACAATAAAATTATCAAAATTTTGATTTTCCTTATTTGTTCTTCTTTAATGGTAGTAACCCAAGCAATTTATATCGCTCAATATCACTCGATAACTATATAGATATGGGATCTTATAATTTTACTATGAGGTCTTCAAAAGGATTCTCTAACAGTTCCCTTTGCTTTGCAACTAGCTCTTATAGCTTGGTAAATATAAGCTCTAGCTTCTTGTAGGTTTTAGTTGCATCCCCTTAGTCATGTTGGTTTTTCTCATATTTGAACATAGCATTTATGATGTCATCATCAAGGATATGCTTATGTTCATCAAATATATTAGGCATTTCCATCAAAACTAACACTTGAATTTACTTGTCTATTTTCTAAACTTGGGTTTTTAATCATGTCAAATTGTCTTTACAATACTGGAGGTTTCTCTAGACATCTAAGATTTTTCTTAATTTCTTGACCAAGTCTAATCTATTCTATATTGTGCCTATGATGTTTTTATTAAGGTGAGGAATTTAAGTAACTCTTGATATTCACTTATTCCAAATAGTTTCCCTTCTATGTGATTGACTATTTTAGCTAGTTTTTCTAGGCTTTCTTCTATGAAGGTGGTCAACTAGAAATACTAAAGTATTTTCACCTCTTCTCTGATCTTGTCATAGATAGAATTTACTTTTTGGTTGTCTTGAAATTTCATAGGGTCTACAAATGCTTCTATTGGATTCAAGGCTATCAACTTTACAATTTGTTGGTCTTTTACTTTCAATCCTTCTTGGAATTGACTCTACTCTTGTGTTAGCATGAGGTCTTCAAGCCCTTCATGTTTTTTTTAAGCTTCAACAAGTCAAAAAAAATGTCCTTGATTTGCTTCTTCAACTGATCCATTTTAAAAGTATCGTTCTTGAGAACGTCATTTTCCTATTGGATTTGATCCCTTTGTGCCTTTAATTGAGCCACTTCTGCCTTAAGCTATCTATTTCTTATCTATGTTGCTTCATCCTCAACTAAGAGATGACCAAATTTCATGGTTGCACCAAGTTTTAGCTATTTTTCTAATTGTACAATTTGGTATGGGTCCATCTTATTTAAGTCTAGATTAGACACTTTGGTATTCAAGTCAATAGGATATATTGATGCTTTAGAAGGTTAGTATTGGTAGCTTTGGTAATATACATTTCACCCCCCTTCCTTGATAATTGTGACTACATAAGCAAAAAATAATTGAAGGTCCTCTTGTTGAGTCTTTTGTATTCCTTCTTCCACTTATTTTCTTTAGCAATGAGGACATCAAATGCCTCGCTGAAATTTATCTCTAAAACTTTCCATTCAAAGGCCAAGCTTGGCCTAAAAATCATACTGGTTTGTGAGGGTGCTCCTACAAACTCAACTCCCCGAGCTAGGAAAATAGGTATTGTAACCTATAGAAAAATTTGTCCTTTTGGGAATGTGGGCATGTGGAAGTGGATAGCAAAGCAAGTAGAGCGAATCGAGTGGTGGTGGTATGGAATATCATGGAAGTAGTGGGAGTGGGTTGTAATGCCAACTATACTAGAGTGTCAATGAGACATGACATGGTTGGTGATGGCATGACTGATGGAGGTGATATGGCATATGGGACCAACGGTTGCATGGTGGTGACCTGGATGGTAGGAGATTATAAGGATATGATGGATGTAGTCCCAAATGTGATAGAGACCATTAGGGAAAGTGTACCCCTTGGAGAACCATAATCTACATTGATGGAGGGCAAGAGAAGTGTAGTAGAAGAATAGAAGGAAGAGATGAAGTAAGAATAGAAGAAGAATAGATAGAGAAATAAGGGAGATCAATGGATGGTGTAAGGGAGGTATAAGTGGTTGCAATGGTGGCCATAAGACTAGTCATTCTCAATTAAGGAGTGGAGATTCCTTGAGAGATTTTCCCTCCTCAAGTTGGGTCATCTATCATTGTTGTTTTTGCTCCTTTATTGTAATAATTTCCCCAAGCATGAATCCATATATTTCAAACCATCCTTGCTCCTTGATGATTATTTGTATCACTACTAAACTAACTAGCACCATAGTCATTAGTGTGACAAAAATGGTGATCTCAGGCACCATCTTATTCTTAGGTTTCTAAGGGATTGAGGTACTTGATACTACTTCTCTAATATCTTAGCCTTCTTTGTGCTCTTCAGATGCCTTTTATCCTAGATGGCAAAGAACTCAGCATCAAAAGGGTTGCCTCTACTAGACTTTGTTATTGTGCTTGTCTCATACCTCATCCTCTACCATGCAAGGAAATTTTGGTCCATGTATACCAATTTTTTGACTAATCCCAATTTTTATGGTTTATTTTGATTCCTGAGTCAAAGTTAACTTTCACCTTCATGTAAAATGCATGTCACTCTGGTGGGTTGGCATGTCAATTCCATATTTTGTATTCATATTTGTCGTTGCTTACTAGAGAGGCAAGGGTCATTTATTTGTCTAGGTTGACCTCCTATTGCACATTATACATCCTCTCATGAGCAAAGAAGGTATCTAACTTCTTATCCCTCAAACTCTTCTTGAAGACTTCTTGTGGATCATAGAACCAACGATATTTCAACTACTCCAATCTCATATCTCTTCATCATGCCTCAACCACTTGGTGGAACCCACATAGCTTTGGAATAATGTTCATGATTGGTTGCTTGAATGGGGTAGTAGGTGGTCTTCTTCTACCCAATAATAAAGTTGTCATACATATTCTAGGTTGAGCATGTGATTAGGCACACATGCAAACAACTCAAATAAAATGGCTAAAAATACATAGAGGTGGATAAATGATTGGTTCCTACACAATATAAGTCTCCACTCGGTATTTACCATAGCTTAGAAGTTGTTATGCCTCATCCAACAACCTTGGTACCTTCCCCCAAAACCTCTCCATGATGAACTCATACACCTTTTCATAGAAGTGGTAGGGAGTCTTACCCACTTCTTGGTAGGGTATGTTTATACACTTCATAACTAAGAGAGGTTGTCCATCATCCCTTACTTGATCTAGTGATAGGTTGAGAAACCAATATTTCTTCTAATGCAAGAATAAAATTCAATTTACTATCTTTCTTAAATGTTCTCAATTAATTGTCATTTGTTATACGATGTATTTTTCACAATCAATCATCTATGTATGGCCTATGTAGGTTTGGATGATGTGAAGTAGGGCTAAATAGAGCTTTAGGTCAATCCTATCCATAAGAACTATAATTATACATGACAACACCATTTGAATATCTTCCTTGAACAAACTTTAGTGGGATAATAAAGTTGGACAGTAAGTTTGATTTCTCTATTGTGAGATTAAAAAATATTTCCAGTACATGTTGTGTGTCTATAGTAAAAATATTTTTGGTTTTTTGAGCTATAGGAAACCCATATTGCAAGATCATTAACTACTTTGAGCATCGCCCTTATGACTCACTCCCTTATATAAAATGCATATTCAGTCCACTAAGGGAGTCTAAATCTTTGACTTAGGGGATCATATGTTTCCACTATAGTTTCCACCAACTATGAGTAGCTCCAAACATGGGGCACTAAGTTCATGGCTAGCCTCAATATCCATATTCTATTGATGCTCCAAGAGTTTATTTGAATATCAGATAAAGATTTTAATGGCCTCTTCTTATACTTGCATAATTGCATGTGTGTAATTTCCCTCCTCAACCCTTCGATATTGATAGTCATAGTATTCCTAGGGTCCTTTTAGATAAGGGAAACCCTATATCTTTCTCCTCACTCTTCTTTTTCTTTTGTGACTACCCTCTAATGGTCCAACCTCCCCTAATATTGTGGGTTGGTAAACAACAGTGGAAGGTGGCCAAACTAGGTGTGCTTTTGGAAATGAAGCACTAGCAGGTGTGGAGGTTGTGTCTATGATGGTTTAGGATGGAAAATGGGGTCAAAAGTGGAAAAGGAATTTTTTCTTGTTTTGGAGAATATAGTGATTTGCTCACAACTCACACACTTTAGGGTGCTTAAAGAATTTTGGGAGAGGAGCAATTCACTTAAGGAAAAGTGAGCAATTTGCTTACAAAAACCAAGTAGTTTTGCTCACTATGAGGGTTTTGGTAACTTTGATTGTTTAAGCAATTCACTCATCAAACACAAGTAATTTGGTCATCAAACTAGAGTGATTTACTTGTTGAGGAAGGACTTATAAATTTGTTTTGGGTGATTAGTTGAGACACTTTACTTGAGATCCAAGTAATTCAATTGATTCCTTTGAATGAACCATGCTAAGAAGGAAGCTTGTTGAGCTCAATATGAGTGATGGCTCTAGTTTTTTGAAGGTTGTGCATGCATTTTGTAGGAGCAATGGGGAACCAAGCAACTTTCATCCAAATAAAGTGAAGTAGATGAGTGAGACAAGGATATTTTGTATCCCCTACCCCACACAGGTCTTTCCTTCCCATGCCCTACCCACACCTGATGAGAGGGACATTCAAGTGGGTTATCAGGACATTGAGGGCCAAACCACCCATCTAGGCAATTTTCTCATGCAACATAGATCTAGTAGGCTCATTACTCATATTTATGACTGTTTCAATCATGAAGTGTGAGTGAGTCACTTGTCTTTATTCTTTCTTAAACATCAATTACATGATATGATGCATTAACATCAAAGAGAAAGGAAAAGAGAACAATGGAAATTTTTAAATGAAAAAGAATTGTAGTAGGAATAATAAGCAAATAATTATTGAAATAGTAAAAGCTATTATATGTACACATTATTTTGACTAGAATTTGTGTTATTAAACTGAGTGGAGATGCTACCCATTCATCAAAATAGGAAGCATTCTCCCTTCCCTGGTGGCAGGTTTGTGGGCATTTGAGCCCACAATATCTAAGATCTTGTAGAGCTTGCTTCATAAGGAATCAAACTTATATGTTCCCCCGAGTTTTCCTAGTCCTTGTTCCACATGAGCATGAGGTCTCCTTTATACTCCTCTATAGCTATATTTTGAATTACTTTTAAATGGTTTCTTGGTGTCACATTGTCCTCTTGAAAGCCTTTTTTCTTTCTTCTTCTAAAGCCAATAATGAAGTATGCCTTGTTTGCATGTGCTCGATATCAATGTCTTCCAATTTGATTTGTTGTGACATTTAAAGGAAGGAAGCTCTAAAATGATTGTTAACATAGCCTTCTTATCTTATACTAGTTTGTAAAAGAACAATATAGTGGATGCTTTTGGTGTCTTTCTATCCAACCATAATGCCTTATGTAACTTGATATTCCAACGACCTTTGAATGGTTTTTTTAAATATCATTGCACCTACCATAAATAAATTATATAATTTTTAATAAAAATACATTATTTAATTAATTCAAAAAAATATATCTAATAATATTTCTTATCTTTATCAATAAAACAATAACTTTTTTTAATTTAAATTTTTTATTTTTTTATTTTAATGATCAAGTGATATTTAAATATTTGGATTTGGAATTTTAAAGTTAGCCAAACAACAGTCTAATAATATAGATTTGAAATGTACCTTTACCAATACATATAATTTGTCCTCACTATCATAAAAAGAAGAGATATATTATTAAAGGTTAAATTATTTGTACTACATATAATTTGTCTTCAATATCTTAAAATATTTGTATTTCGGATATAAAATACATATATAAATATTTTATTGAAATTTGCACAATTTTTTTTATTTATAAAGTTGAGTAGCCTCCTCTCAATCATGATCTCTCATAAAGCAACCATGATCCTTCGTAGAGCAATTTAACACACACCCACCCCTCACACACTCAACCATAACCCCTAATTTAACACACACCCTTTTACACATTCATTCACACCATAGTTTGAACTTTAAACCTTTTTAAAAAACCGAAACCCACACAATTAAGAATTTGTCCTCCAGTAAAACTGATGACGATGTTGATGCGGAGACAGTCGTATAATATTGTAAGGGCGGACCCGCTGTCAAAGTTGGCTCTACTGCACGTGCCTTTCACATGTTTTATCCATTCGTCGATTGGAAAATCCTATTTGTTGAATAAATTGAAGTCAACGCTTATTCAAAGAATTGGATTGGCTGTTAGTTTGTTGAAAGAAGAATTGAATAGACACAGCCACTGTCAAGCCATCGACATCTACCAAACAACGTATTCTTCTTGTAACATAAGATCGATTTTAGATTTAAGTTGGATTTTAGTTACATATTTCCAAAGCAGAATATCATTGACCGATTACAGTCACATCCCGCTGGATTTTAAGATCGATTTTAGATTTTAGTTGGATTTTAGTTAGACATTTCCGAAGGAGAATATCATTGACCGATTACAGTAACATCCCGCTGGATTTTAGTTAGATATTTCCAGAGGAGAATATCATTGACCGAGCACACTCACATCCCGCTCCTACTGTTTTGTTGTTTCCCAGCGAGCGATGACGGAACCGCCAAAAAATTTGAATGACTATTAACTTTTTCGTGAACACGGCATGAGATATCTCAAATCTTGTCCATCCAAGTGTAGCTTGGACACGAGGTAGGTGTTGTTTGAAGTGTGACAATCAAATTTTACAATCCAAAGTCCTTGGGCATGTCTTCGTAGAGAAGTTATCCATTGAGGAATAGGTGAAGAGATGGCATATAGTATACTATAAGCTTCAAATTGGTGAGAGAGTGCATCCACCACAATGTTCTCCTTGCCTTTTTTATAGTATATGAGTTTAAAGACTCACTTTTGTTGTTTTGGGGTGGCGACTTGTTGTTCTAGGAAGTATTTGAGATCTTGGTGGTTTGTTTTGATGAAAAAATGATATCTAATGAGATAGGGTCACCAGTCAGTAATCGCATATAGTGTTGTGAGCATCTCCTTCGCATAAGTTAATTTTCTCAGGTTTTGACTTGAAAGTGCTTTGCTAGTGAAGGCCAAGGGTCATCCTTCTTGCATCAACATGGCTCCAATGCCATTGACCAAAGAATTGCTTTCAATTACAAATGGTTTGGAGAAATCAGGCATTACTAAGATTGGAGTAGTTGTCATAGCATGCTTGAGAGTAAGGAAAGCATGTTCAACTGGACAATGATCTTGTTATAGTTGCAGGTAAATATGTGGTAATAGCCTATGAGTCCCAAAAATCTATGAAGGCCCTTAAGAGTGTGAGTCTTTGACCAATCTTGAATGGCTTGAATCTTCTTAGGGTCAACTTTAACTCCATCTTTGGTAACAATGTTCCCCAAATACTCTACTTTGGTCAACCCAAAAGAACACTTGGACCGCTTAGCATAAATTTGATGATGGGTCAAAAGCTACAAAGTTTTATCCACATGGATGAGATGCTCTTCTCAAGAGGGACTATAGACCAAATTATCATCAAAGAAAACTAAAATTAATTTATGAAGGAAAGGGAAAAATTTTGTTCATGAGGCTCTAAAATGTGGAAGGGGTATTTTTCAAGCCAAATGGTATAACCAAAAATTCATAATGGTCCTCATGAGTACAGAATGTTGTTTTGGGAATATCCTCCTCCTTAAGCCATATCTGATGGTAACCTAAGTGAATATCTAACTTGGAGAAAAACATAGCACCATGTAGATCATCCAATAACACATCTACCATAAGAATAAGAAATTTATCCTTAATGGTGAGCTTATTGATCTCACAAAAATCAATACACAACCTCCAAGACCCATCTTTTTTGTGAAACAATAAGATTGGAGAAGAATAAGGATTGTTACTAGGCCATATATCTCCAACTTTTAATAATTATTGTAATAATTTCTCTATTTTTTACTTAAGTGCATAAGGTCTGGAGTTATGTGGCACACTATCGAGTGCCAATGGAATCACATGATCATGGGAGCGATGCATTGGTAATTATGTTGGTTTCATAAAAATTGCATCATGCTTTGTCAGAATGAGTTGTAAATCTACTAGAAATTTGTCCTCTGTTGAAATGGGTAATTGTATGGAAAATATCTAAGCGATTACTCCATGAGAAGATTTTTAACAACTTATCTATACGGTTTGAACTAATAATCTAAGGAGATCCTGCTTGTGAACCATGAAGAGTGTATGACCTACCATTATGTGAAAACTACATCCATAACTCTACAAAGTTCCAGGTTATGGTTCCCAAAGTACCTAACCTTTGAGCTCCTAGTACAATATCGCATACCCCTAGTTGAAGAGCAAACATATATGTTTTGAGGTCATAACCCCCCATATTCAACTTAATATTATGATATTTACCTTTACAAGGAAGGTTCTGCAAATTGTCATCATAACCTCAAAAGAGTTGCATGTATGTATGTAACAATTGGCTTGCTTGGTGACTCAAGGATCAATAAAGTTATGTGTGCTTCTTGAATCAATGAGAATTGTAAGACATTGGCCTTTGAATAAGCCTACTACTTTCATTATCTATGGAGTAGTAATCCTCGCACGAGAATGGACAAAAAAAGTTGGTTGTCTCTTCTTGTGTTTCACCCTCATCCTGAGGTAGTTCCTATGATGGTTCTGCTTCATCATCAAATTGTTCACTACTTACGAACTCCTCTACATATATCAAAAATAGCTTATTTTGGATGCACTTATGCCCTTGTGGATATTATTCATCATAATTATAACATAAACCTGATGTGCATCTGACATCCATCTCTTTGATAGTCAAGCACTTGTAGGGGGTAGATTTAGTTTTAGTATTGTGTGTGAACTTGGAAGGAAAGGAGGGTTTGACTTGTGGAAATTTAGGTGTCCTTTGAGCTAAAAAAATTTCTTCGACCAATCATGCCAATCCTATGGTTTGTATCATAGTTTATAGTTTGAACATCTTAACCTTTGCCTTAAGATCATCTTTCAAGCCACTAATGAAACAACTCAAAAAAAATCCTTCATTCAACCCCTTGGTCATGTTAGCTAGTTTCTCAAATTGGGTCTAATAGTCATGAATTGTAGAGGTTTGTCTCAGTTTGGTTAATGCTCCTATGAAGTCCTCATACTCACCAGGGACAAAACAAGTGAGTAATTGGGACTCAAAAACTTTCCAAGAAGGGTCGAGAACTATGTGTTATAACCATTGATACCACTGTAAAACTTCAAATTTAAAGTTGAAAGATGACATAGTGATCCACAAATATTTAGGGACATTATGAAGTTTGAAAATTTGACCTACACGACATTACCACCCATCTGCATCCTTCTATTGAACTTAGAAAAGTCTAATTTAGGCATCTTAAAAGGAGCATCATGGTCAAAAAGAGTGTGAGAGTCTTCCTTGTCCCTATGGATTCCTTTTCCTTGATCGACATGATCAGTGTCACGATGATCAAACATTGTTGTGTCATCCTTGAGTTTTTCCTTGACCTCAAGGAAGTGTTCTTCAAAGCTAGATTTGGAGCTTACGTGGTCACTTTTCAAACATTGTATTTCATCCCTCATGAGGTTAGTGTCATTGATAAGGGTACCAAGTGTGTATTTTATTTGGTCCAAAATGGTATTTATGGCTTGTTCTACCTCTTTGTGGTGTCCTTGAGTGCCACTAGCCATTTTGGTGTGATTTGAACCACTACCACTAACTTACTAAAAATAGAAGTATGGTTCTAAGAGTTACTATTTTTAGTAAAGAGCCAAAAAAAGTGCTTGGATGTTATATATCAAAATGATCAACTCGAAAAGATGATTGCAATGAGCTATATACCACAACACTAGTTTTGGATTTTTTTAGTGACGAGCTATATTGCACTACCAGTTACGAACATTGTCTCTACATTATTTGTTAGTGACATTGTTCGATAACTAACATTGTGGTTCCTTGCACTAACGACTATCTATTTTGACTATGTTACTAATAATTCTTTACCTACGATAAATTATGATTATCATAGATAATTATTACTAACACCAACAACTGACAACTCTGACCTAACTATTATTGTTCTCAAATTAAAGTGATACTCGACTGTTATTGACACTGACAGACTCTATCTTGACGGAGACTAACTCTGATTATTTCTATTATGTTCTTCAAATATTTCATCCATTGCATATAGTATTTTTATGATAGGGAAGTCTCCTCTGTATGCTCAATTTTTGTGGTAGGATTTTTGGTTACAGGTTAAACATTCAAAAAACATGAAGGTTTTTTGTAGGTTAAACTTTTAACAAAATAGGATATGCTAAGCAAATATTTTAAGGTAAGAATATCCTAGGGAATAGGTAAGGTAAGCATATGAAGTCTCCATAGTGAATAGGTAATGGTAAGGTTAAACCCTAGTACCTTACCATTAACAAAATGGAATGAAAGAGGGTAGATTGAAATTAATAAAAGGGCTACTAGGGAATAGGTAAGGTAAACATATAAGTAAGGACCGAGACCATAGAGGGAAGTGAGATCTTTCTCCCAAACCTTGGGCCATCAAAATCAAGCCTTGAGAAGGTCAAGGTGCATGTTTTTCCTATGGACCTGCACATGGGAATACAAGCCTTAGAGTTTATTTCAAGCTTAGCAAAACAACAAAGGGTTTAGCAAGCTAAAGATTCAAAGTTAAAAATCTTACCAATGCTACAAAAACAAAAACAATACACTATAGTACCAAAAATTAAACATATGAAGAGTAATTATAACCAAAGAAAGAAATACCTATGATTAAACAAGATGTTAGTATGGAAAATGAAAGAAATAAATACCAAAGAGGTAGAGGGGAGATACAACAACCAAGGAGAGATTGAATTCTCTCCTCTAGCCTTCTCAAAGTCCTCAACGCATTCAAACAAGAGCACTATGATCACCATGAAAACTTAGAGCAAGAGAGAGCATAGTTAGCCTTCTAACTATGTTGATAAAGATTGTTAAATATCAGTACAATTTAAAAACTTTATGGTGTACTATGAAAATAGTGTTCTAATTCAATTTTTAAAAAGATAGTAACTAAGGGACCATTAAGGAATAGCCAGAGTACGAGATTTGAAGTTTTGCTAGTTTCTTAAAGAATAAAGAATGGGGATGACTACGGACTCTACAAAGTTTATTTAAACTCCTGCAATTGGGTCCATTCGAAAATGCCTTCGCACGGTTTTCCACTTTAACGAGACATAACCAGAAATTCAAAGAGCTCAGAAGCTCCACAAGTCCGTCGGGTCGAAGAAGATAGACCCCTCCTCTTCTGTCCGAAACATGAGCTCCAGTTTCTCCGCCTCATCAAGTGACGGCAATTTTTCCAATTTCGACCACTGATTGTCATCGGACTCCGCCAAAAAGGATTCCCCCATCGCCGAAGACTGCTCCCTGGAGACCATTTGACTGTCACTTGACGCCTCCATTTCTGAAACAGAGGACGACCTTGACGGCCACACGCCTGCCTCTGTCAATTCGACCTTACTATTATTCTTCCTGTCCGAGGGGATTTGCCCGTGCGCATATTTGGCTGCGACCACCTGAATCTGCTCACGGGAAAGCGACGACGCAGACGGAATTGCGGGTATGGAATTGGGAAAATTGAATTTGGCCTTGGGTCCCCTGAGACAGTAAACCGCGGCGTCGTAGGCGCGGGCAGCCTGCTCTGCGGTGTCGTAAGAGCCCAACCAAATTTTGGCTCTGGTTTTGGGCATTCTCACTTCGGAGACCCATTTCCCCCATTTTCGCAGTCGGATTCCTTTATATTCCCGAGGCTTTTCTCCGTTCTCTGCTGTCGAAGCGAAGGGGTCTCCTTCTCTTCCTGATTTCTCCATATTCCTTGGGCAAATTGCAAATAGTAAACAAAGTTGACTTGCAGTATGAACAGACTGTTTAGCGATTGCAGTGCCTAAGACTCGATGAGTGTGTTTGGGTCAAGGAGGAAGTTGTGCCTTTGCGAAATATATATAGCGCCGCACGCATGGACAAAGGAAAAGAAGGGTAAAGTGCATAATAAGCGCGTTTTGTCTGCGTTCACTTACGTGGCGCAAGCTGTGAATGCGGGCCCCTGCAATAAGATGTGATGTTCCACTTGCAAGGCCATAGTACTGTCCTAATTAGAACTCTAGCTTCTAATGTCGTATATATTGGCGCTTGCACAGACAACGTGTTATTAGTCCTGGCGAAGGTACGACCCTAGCGATCGGTAATTTTGATGCGGAATTAGCTCGTCCACTATTTGCCAAATCTCGTTTTCCAATTGTCGTCGGAATCTTCTTTTCACTTTGAAATTTTGCGGAAGTTTAAAATTTTTGTATTCACCTGCAATAGCATGAATTTTGTCAAACCAAAGTAGCACCCTACTATATATATATTTTGGTTTTTTTTTGACAAACAGAACTAAATTTTATAAAAGTTCTCTACGGTAAAAGGAAAATCTCAAATCAAGCTGTTGGTCGACAGAATGGCCTTTTGCCGTTACAATATCGATATGCTTTAACGAGGCATCCACCACCCATAACAAATCAAGTGTCAAATCTTTGCAAGTTCCAGCATCCATATGAAACGGTGGATTTTATAAAATCATTATGAAACAGTGTTAGCAACAATGAGAAAGTTGACAAGATTAATCAAAGGCTTTACGGAGTGGAATAAAAACAGAGTTTAAGTGGGTCCTAATGAAGTGGGATTAGTTTTGTCTTCCAAAAAAAAGAGTTTGGGCTTTAGCACTTAAAAACAAGTTAGATTTGGTAGCAAAATTATAATGGTAGTTAATTACTTCTTTTAATGAGTCATGGTTTGAGAGCCAAGTATGCAGAAATTTGAACTTCAAAAGTTTTTACTAGATATCAGCTTCTTCGACAAGAATCTTCAATTTTTGAGGTACTAAGGATAGGGGAAATAATTATCAAATCATAATTGTTTTGGATAGTGGGGAATGGTCATGATGCAAATTTCTGGACAGACACTTGGGATGGTTTGCCTCTCTTATCTCAACAATTTTCATAATGGTGAAACATCTTAGAACAACTCCATAGTCGAGGTTGGATAAAGATAATACATTATTATAGAAACTATGGGGAACAGAATTTGGAGGATAGAGTATGGATTCCAGTAAAGGAATGGCCAATCATGGCAACGAAGGATGTCAAGGAGGCTATTCATTAGATTCTTATAAGACAATCACTTTCTTGGGTGAAAGACAAAGATAGGTTGGGATGGAGCTCACATTCTAACAGTGTGTATACTACAACTTTAGGATATTCATCCCTCACTCATCATAGAGAAAATTCACTCAGTGATGTCTTCAACTAAATTTGGTAACTTCTAACTTGGCCTAAAGTGAGACTTTTTATCTGACTCCTACTCCACAAGAGGGTTCTTATAGGAGACCAATTGATGAAACAAGGCTTTTTTGGTCCATTCAAATGTGAGTTATGTTGTTCAAAGAATGATACTTGGGACCACCTTTTCTCTTCTACCTCCTAGCCATTCAATTGTGGAAATGGTTGGAAACCTTTTTAGATCTAAGATTTTGGCAATTCACCTCCCTTGAGTAGGCATGGAGGACTTGGCCCAAAGTGAATGGGTTGGACAATTCAATGAAACAGATGGCCTTGGTCAGTATATCTCTAATGATTTGGAATTTGTGGAAAGAAAGGAATAAAATAATCTTTAAAGCAATTCACTATAATGTTCAATATATTTGGGAAAAACTATAGCCAATATCAGGGAAACTACATTGCATACATTGAAGCCCCCCTCCACAGTATCTCAACAATGGTATAGTTTACTCTCCAAGCTTCAACTTCTTATGGATGAATAGAGATGTAGATATCCATAAGGTCATCGACCTACTAATCAAAGGGATGGACCATGGCAAGCGCATTCCAGAGGTATGGGGAAGATCAACACTAATGGTGCCTCAAGAGGTAATCCAAAAAGGGTAAGTATAAGAGGCATAAGAAGATTCTCAAATGGTACTCATGATTTTATTTTTGCAAAGAATCTTGGTGTCCTCTTTTACAATCTAGCAGAATCATGTGCTATCCTATGTGGCCTTTAGGAAGCTACTAAAGTTGGTTGGTCTACAATACAAGTAGAAACATAATCACAAGTAACTATTAATCGAGTGAAGGTATCCGCTAGAACTTCCTCTCAGGATTGGAAGTTACAAAGGTTGATTGACAATATACATGCACTTTAGTCTAGATTCAAAACAATAAAGTTTCTTCATACTCCTCAAGAACAAAATAAGATTGCAGATGCAAGGGAAAAATAGGCTTTAGATTGTGGGGATCTAACTTGCTATGGAGATCCTCCATGATGGTGGATGCAAAAAACTAGGGAAGATCTATACCATGTGCTACATATTGGTGTTGATAACTCTGGTTCCTATATGTCGTGACACAGAAGAAAATCACATCTTTTTTTGTCCTTGTATTAGCAGGATGCGCTTAAGAAATATGTTGCTCTTTTGTAAAATTTTGAAAGAAAGCCTTGTTTGCATGGTAGGGCAGGTGATGTAGCTTTCTTATTTTCTTATAAGTAATACAAAAGCCTTTAAAAAAGAAAAAATGATGAGATATAAAAAGGTAAAATTATTGATTGAATATAAAATCATAATCTTAAGTGTTACAAATTGAATTGTATTTAAATATGTCTAATATTTATAAATTATTTTTCAAAAAGTACAATAATAATACAAGGTCCACCTAAAGGTTAGTCCTATTATTGTAAACATATGTTTATTTACTTAATACAATAAAATAAATAGTAACATCTTCAAGTTTGTAAAGATGAGTGAGTAGCCAAGTTGGTGTGAGGCGACAAGCTGAGGTCTACGATCCATACCATAGGTCCATTCAACTCCGATTCAAATCATACTGGCTACCATAAGCCCTTTTAGTCCTCGCAAGGACAATGCAATGTGAAGAACACAAGCTTATACTGAGAGGGGGGTGAACAGTATAAGATCACTTTTTACTTTTTCTTCTAATTCAATATTATTTTGTGTAAAGATAGCAGTATCAATAGTAGTAATCAAACCAATGCACAAAAACCATACACAATAGAGACACCACAATTTACGTGGTTCACCCAATGTGGGCTACTCCACGGAGAAAATATTTTACTAAAAATTTCTCAATCTATCTCTTTGGGAATCACTCCCAATTACAAATTTTATGGATCTTTGTCCAAAGGAGATGTTGATCCCCTAATCTCAAGTTCATGGATCTCTTCCACAGGAGAATTCTTTCCACTTCAGATCTAGCTATGTGATCTTCTAGAAGACTCTGTCTCTCTACTACACTGACTAGTTCAGTGGACCTCTCTCCACTTGAAGACTCCTCACTCAGATCTGTCTTCAACTGTGCTGGCTTTTGGATCTCTATCCACTGAGACTTTGTCCTCTGTACTCTGTCACTTCCAAAGCTCTATCAATAGGCTCACTAAGAACCTGATCAATAGGCTCACATAGAACCTGCACAATAAGCTCACACAGAACTTATCCAAAACTGAATAACAAGCTCACATAAAACCTGTCCAATGTTGAATAACAAGTTCACATAGAACCTCTCCAAATCTGCTCTAGAAAGCTCACCAAGAAATTGTCCAAATATGCTCTAGCAAGCTCATTAAGAACTTGCCCAAATATGCTCTAGCAAGCTCACCAAGAACTTGTCCAAATTTGCTCTAGTAAGCTCACCAAGAACTTGCCCAAAACTGTCCACAAATCTGTCCCAAAACTATCCTCAAATCTATCCCAAAGGCCTTCTCAAAGGCTCAATCAATCATGCTCAAGTAGCACTCAAATCTCATCCACAAATATATCAAGGCAAATCTCAAATATGAACTCAACAATGAATGGCAATGTACTCTTCAATGGATGAAAACAATGATCCACAATGATATCAACTCAACTCAACTCATAGAAGCATAAAGAGAATTGTTAGAGACTCAATATGTTCTAATCTCAATCTCAACTCAACTCAACTCAAATCAACTCATAGAAGCATAAAAAGAATTGTTAGAGACTCAATATGTTCTAATCTCAATCTCAACTCAACTCAACTCAAATCAATCTCAACTCAACTCAAGTCAATCTCATAGAAGCATAAAGAGAATTGTTAAAGACTCAATATATTCTAATCTTACTCTCAACTCAAATCAGAATAATGGAATAGTTTGTTTCATAGGAATTGAACAATCACTTCACACATCACTTGAAGGCTCAATCAACTCAACTCAACCAATCACCACAAGGGACAACTCTCTCTCACACAACCCTAGTCCAAGTATGTATCAACCAACTCAAATGTTTCCAACAATGCTCAACCACAAATCTCACATAAAAATGATACTCATGTTCTTTTCTAACTCAAGTTCTTTCACAACCAATGGGCTTCAACAACTATGCTTATCAAACAAGGTTTAGACACAACTCTCAATTCAAAAAACCTTGAAGCATTCAACCAACCACTTTCGAATAGGAAACCACAAACAATCCTTTTCCCTCTAATGATATTTCAAAAATCAACCACCATAAACAATCAATAGGAGAATGTGCCCATACCTTTTATGAAGATGAAAAAACCTCTTTGTAAATCTACCACAATCACAAAATTCTTTTGCCAATCTTCACAAGGGTTAGTAGATCACAAAATAATCAACATTACTCCACTTTTCAATAATCATCAACAAGGCCTTTAGTTGCACAACTTCCTTATCTCTCCTAAAACCAATTGTACCATAAAATAAAATAAATCAAAACATTGCATAACATTTTCACTCCCAAAACTACTTATACCATAAAATAAAATAAATCACAATATTGCATACCTTGTCACCTCTTGAAAAAGAACAAGGCAAACTTCACTTTTGGAACCCCTTTGTAAAATCAGAAATATCTCTTTACACACACCTTATTTCTCCTTATAAATTAGTTAGTCAAATAGCCCTCGAAATAAGCTTTCCGACAATATATAATATGCCCACTTTCTGAAATAAATTGAAACCTTTACATATATATATGCCAACCTCCATTAATTGCACATAGGTCGGCCCTCCATTAATTTAAACTTAAACTTTAAACTTTAATATCTTCATCACCAAAGGTCCTTTTTCGATGAAACAAAATTCCACCTTGGCTTTTAAGAAAAGCCCTTTCCACATAAGCCCACCATGGTTTTAAATAAAACCTTTTATTTTGTCTGCCTTGGTTTTCATAAAAACCCTGTAAATAGCCATGCTTTCCAAAATATCATAAATACTTATTTATGAAATATTTTGACCACCAAAACCAAATGTGATCCATGTGACATCAATGACAACATAAAATGCCTCAAATTACCTCAAATTTCCAACACAATGGTTTCGGCTTTGGCTCTTCTTCGAGAGGTCCAAGGTTCAAATCGTAATGTGGGAAAAGGTGTGAGGGGGTGGTTGTGTATATGGTTGTGTGTTTGGCCCCTATTGATAAGCTCAACTCTTACCTTTATTAAAAGTCATGGTTGGGATGGGATTTCCTAGCCTTGAGTATCGATCGTAAAGGTTTCTCACATTAATCTCAGAGAAAAAACAAACATCTTCAAATTTATTTATTTAATACAATAAAATATACAATACATGTTTAAAAACAATAACATATTCAACATATATGAAAGCAACAATATGTACAATAATATAATTAGAAAAACTTAAAACTTTTGTATTTACGTTAACGTAACATGTAAAGTTTAAAATATTTAAGATTACTTCACATCAATAAAGTATAAGAAACAGACTCATGAAACTATCTAGGGAAACGTATTAGAAATATACAGTATGGAGTAGTTAGGCTTAGAGTGGCCCTTAGAATATGTCAATAGATTATTGTGTGCAATAATTAGGAGATGGTGAAACATAGTATTCATGGCATACCTAGGATTGATAAGACCACATGGGTAAAAGTTGTTTATATAGAGATTTACTCTCAATTTGAAGTGACTTGTTTCATCCGCGATGCATTTGAGATATTAACTCAAGATGCAAATGAGTTGTTAAAGTTATAGCAGTAAGTGTTTCATGATCTCTTAAAATTCGTTGATTGTCCAAATGAGTCTCATAAAGGAGAACTATTGGTCATGAATCTGCCTAAGTACATAATATATGTGCGCCCTAGACCCGACCAACATTGAAAGGCCGAAGAAAAGAGATGTCCTTTGGACAAATCTCCAAAGAGGGCTGGTTCCCATACTAATATAACAATCGGTCCCATACTAATCTAACAATCAGTGTAAGCTTAGGGTAACATAAAGAGATGGGAAATGATAAAAAGGAATGGGAAATGTGACTATGAACCAGACATGTAAGATAGGGATAAACTAGCAGTTAAGAAACCACATCAAGTTCTAACAACATTTAACCGAAAGAATAACGTAGAAACCGATCACAACTTGCAAAGATAACCTCCAGTTAGCATTTCAACATTCATTCTTCATCAACAATCAAATTTAGATATAGAATTTAATCTTATCTAACCAAGATATGAATTCAATAGAAATAACAATAAAAAAGCATACACACAAAGACTACTCCAAGAACTAGAGTCAAGCATCTTTCGATTAAGCCATAAATTTGAACTCAAAGAGTTTTTTTAGTAGAATGTCCATCCTCCCTTTAACATCAAAATGCTTAGTATTTATAGAGGATTTTACCTCTATAATTAAATGCAAATAAGAACAAAATGTTGGCTAATCAAATACCAGCAAGAGCAATTCCCTCCTCGACAACTACGATACACAAATCAACACATTATTTAGGTAGTGGCGATCTCGTTTTCATGGAGAGTGCTTTGGAAATTAGCAGGAATGGATGATGGAAAATCGTCTCAAAAGTCGGTGCATTGAAACATAGCAACATCACGTGAAAATCAGGAGCTCGAGCATTAAATCTTGATTGTCGCTTTGTCGTCTTGCGCCTTGGAACTTTATCTTTGCTAGGAAGACCCAATGAAAATTAACTTCATTTGGAAAAGGAGCAAAATCAGTGGACGATGCCTTGAAAATGAAGGTGATCATATCATAATCAGGAGCACAACATTTAATGTTGGCAACCCTTTAATAGGAATTCTGGAAATATTAATTTCATTGCCCCAATGAATTAAAATTTGCCAACCTTTGATCCTTCCCAAAAATGATCTGCAATGACAATGCCTTCAAAAAGGAACTTCGCTGAAGAAACTACCCAAAATTGATTTTCATCAAAAAAATGCTTGAAAATGGATTTTCACCAAACATTCGCTAAACATTTTCCAAAAAATGGACTTTTGTCAAACATTCACCAAAAAATGGACTTTCACCAGACATTCTCCAGACATTCAGCCAAAAATGGACATTCACCAAAAAAATGGACTTTCGCTAGACATTCGCCAGAAAATGGACTTTCACCTTCAATATGGTTAATTTTACCCAAAAATGAGGCTCCCTCGCTTTGTTTCTTTGTCCGAGCGGAATTTTGCTAGAAAGTGAAGTAAAAATGGTGTTTGCTAGGAACTGGGGTGAAAATGATTAAATTTGTTGCCAAGGAGGGGGAAAATGAATTTTACCCCCTATATGGGGTGAAATTGACTTTGACTTGTGGATGAGGATGCTTTTTTGCACTTTTGCTCCAAACTGGACGAAATCAATACTTTCGCTCCAAATGGGGTGAAATCATAAATTTTGCTTAGAGAGGGGCAAAATTGCTTTAGTAGGCACTTGTTCCATTGCGAATTTAACTTTGATCAGTGCAAATTTTGCTTAAACAATGCCCATTCATTACTTTTGCTCCGAAATCATCTTAAAATAGCAATTCACCCAAAAGGAGGGTGAAAATGAATTTCCTCCCCATTCTAGGGCAAAATTGACTTTGACCATAAGAAGTGCATGAAGTTGGGTGAAATGTTGTTAACTTATATTTTTCATTGTCGAACTCCTCTGCACTGAATTTCGCTAGTGAAATTGACTTTGACTACCAAAAGGTGTGCATTAAGACACATACTTTCCTAACAAACGTCATCCGGAGTTCAACTTTTAAAATGTTGGCAAACCATTTGATTTTTTCCTTGTTGGCAAAACACTTGCTCTTTAATTCCACGGGCAAAATCATTCTTTTGGAATTTTTACAATAAAATTTAGTGTGGCAAAAATGCCAACACTTTTGGTGGCTTAAGGGGTATTCAGCTTGTTTGGATGCAATCGATCCCAAGGTCTTTATCCATTGGGAAACAAAGTCATAACCGCCTACTACATCAAATCGTTTACTGCTTGCACTAGCTTCTTCCTATGCTACTTGATATTTTTCAGATGTCTATTTGTATTTTTCACCCAATGCGAGGAACTTCATCGAGCTCGATTGATTTTATTCACTTCAGGGTGCTCTAGCAAGACTTTGATATCTGATGCCAATGACTCTTGTAATACAAAAAATGGAAAAAAAGGGAAAAAATGTTGCTGAGGATTTGGCTCAACGAAAGGAGTAGAAATGGACGAGGCCATAGTTACGGTCACCCTTAATGGGGTTGGTGTACATACAACGATGATGGGATTAATGGGGGTGGAAGATGATGTAGATGACAGTGGAATAGAAAACAGGTTAGGGACATAGGCTAACAAAATGAAAGATAGAGGAATAGAAGAAATGGAAATGGTGAAAGGAGCATTTGTGTCTGATGACTATGAAATGGGGAGGGAAATAGAAGTGGTGGGTACAACGAATGAAAGTAAAGTGGAAGGAGGTACTGTAGAATGAAGGAAAACAGTCACCAAATGCTCATCTTCAACACGTACCTATGGGTTTCAACACCATTTGAGCCAATGATGTGGGTGGTTGCAATGTTAGATTTTTTTTTCATGATCACACCATTTAGTACCCTCAGCACTTTATTTATTAGGTGGTCTATTTACACTATTTATACAAAATTTTGTGATATGATTGGCATACTGCCACCATAAACCTAGCTTTGGGTGCTTATCCAATGAATCTATAGTGTTCAAATCTGATTGTACTTCAATCGATATTTGAAGTTCGACTAGCCTCTTCCCAAATTTTACCATGTTTCGAACAAGATGCAACGTGGAAGGTTATCATGCATGCCAGTACTCATACAATGAATAATGTGGTAAAGAGATTTACCACATGGGTGCCTTCTTCGAGTATTGGTTGCAATTATGGCTAGAACCAATGCCACCACTTTAGAGAGTCCTAGTAGAAATTTGAGTGATTTTATGTTGTCATTGATATCACATGGATCATTGATGTCACATAGATCACATTGAGTTTTGGTGGCCAAAGCATTTCATAAATAAGCATTTATGATATTTTGGAGAGCATGGATATATACAAGGTTTTTGTGAAAACCAAGGCAGGCAAAATAAAAGGTTTTATTTAAAACCATGGATGGCAGATTTGAAATGGGTTTTTCTTAAAACCTAGGTTGGCTTTTCGTTTCGTCCAAAAAGGTGCCCCGGTGACGGAGATATTTAATTTTAAATATTTAAGTTTAAATTTTAAATTATTTAAATTTAAAATTTAAAATTTAAAATTAAAATTAAAATGTAATTTATAGCGCCGACGTCAAAGAAAGGAAAAGACATAAAACTAATATTTAAATTATAGCGCCGACGTCAAAGGAAAGGAGGAGGACATATATATATATATATATATATATATATATATATATATATATATATATATATATATGCCCAAAGTCTCGATTTATTTTCCTAAGCACTCGATTTGATATTTGGATTCAAATGGTAAAAGAGCTTGCGCATCGTGTGTCGAAGTGTGTGTGAAAAGGGTTTTAAAAGGCTTACGATTTTCACGTTTGTTGAAGAGACTATTGTGGAGTAAAGCCAAAAATATAGGCCTCCTTGGCCTAGTGGTTCGTGCACTGTGTGTGAAGTAGGAAGTCCTACGTTCGATTCTTGCCGGAGGTGTTTTGTTGTGTTGAAACATGTGAAGTGCGTTTTGTTTTCAAAGGGCACAAATATTCACGGCATAAGGTTTTGTTGTGTGCTCCTTTTGAGCACGTGAGGGCATGTGGCCCAATGGCAGGTTTGTTGTGGTTAAGACACTGAGCAAGGAAGGTCATGAGGTCGAATCCCATCAGGGACAGAGGCAAGTTAATAACTTTTTAATATATTTTATTTTTCTAAAGTTGCCCTAGGAGGAATAAGGGTTGTGATGCATGTTTAGAAAAGGAGATATTTATGATGATTTAATTTTTGAAAGTATATCATATTATATATCGTTGGAAATATTATTTTGAGGGCTATTTGATTAACTTGCTTAGAGGGAGAAATAAGGTGTGTGTAAAGAGATATTTTTGATTTTGTAAAGAGGTTCAAAAGTGAAGGTTGCTTTGTTATTTTTCAAAAGATATTAATTCATTTATGAAGTGACATGGTGTATGTTATTGAGTAGGAGTAATAAGGTGTTATTTGGATGTTATTGTTATGTTATTAATCAAGATCTCTAACCCTTGTTGAAAGTTGAAAAATAAAGTGTGTTGAGTGAGACAGATTTTGTGGACAACCAAAAGGCTTCTTCATCTTCATAAAAGGTATGGGCACATTCTCCTATTGATTGTTTATGGTGGTTGATTTCTAAAATATCATTGGAGAGAAAAGGATTAATTGTGGTTTCATTTTTGAAAGTAGTTGGTTGAATGTTTCAAGGTTTTCTGGGTTGAGAGTTGCTATTAAACCTTATTTTATAAGCATTGTTGTTTAAGCCATTAGTTGTGTGAAAAACCTGAGATAGGGTTTGAGAAGAACAGGAGTATCATTGTTATGTGAAGAATATTTTATTAGCATTGTTGTTAAAGCCCATTGGTTATGCAAAGAACTTGAACTTGAGAAGAAAATAAGTATCATTGTTATGTGGGATTTGTGGTTGAACATTGTTGGAAACATTTGAGTTGGTTGATACATGCTTGGACTAGGGTTTGTAAGAAAGAGTTGTTCCTTGTGGTAGTTGGTTGAGAAGAGTTGTTTGAGCCTAGTCAAGTGATTGTGTGAAGTGGTTGTTCAAGTTCCATGAAACAAACTATTCTATATTCTAGATTTGAGTTGAGATTGAGATTTGAGGATAGAACATATTGAGTCTCTAACAATTCTTTTTATGCTTCTATAAGATTTATTTGAGTTGATATTGATATTTTAGGATAGAACATATTGAGTCTCTAAAAATTCTCTTTATGCTTCTATAAGATTGATTTGAGTTAAGATTGGGATTTGAGTATAGAACATATTGAGTCTCTAACAATTCTCTTTATGCTTCTATGAGATTGAATTATTGAGAAAGTTCTTGGTGAGCTTGCTAGAGAAAATTTGAGCAAGTTCTTGGTGAGCTTGCTAGTGCATATTTGGAAAAGTTCTTGGTGAGCTTGCTAGTGCAAATTTGGGCAAGTTATTGGTGAGCTTGCTTGAGCATATTTGGACAAGTTCTATGTGAGCTTGTTGAGTAGATTTGGACAAGTTTTGTGTGAGCTTGTTGAGCAAATTTAGAAAAGTTCTATGTGAGCTTGTTGAAAAAATTTGGATAAGTTCTGTGTGAGCTTGTTGAGCAAGTTCTGAGTGAGCCTATTGAGCAGGTTTTGAGTGAGCCTATTGATAGAGCTTTGAAGGTGACAAAGTACAGAGGACAGAGTCTCAGTGGATAGAGATCTAACAACCAAGACAATTGAAGATAAATCTTAGTGAGGAATCTTCAAGTGGAGAGAGATCCACCAGTCAATGCAGCAAAGAGACATAGTGTTCTACAAGATCACTAGCTAGAGAAGAAGGGGAAAGAGTTCTCCTATGGAAGATATCCACGAACTTGAGATTAGGGGATCAGCATCTCCTTTGGACAGATATCCATAAACATTGTAATTGGGAAGGATTCCCAAAGATATTGATTGAGAAAGTTTTAGTAAAATATTTTATCTGTGGATTAGCCCACATTAGGTGAACCACGTATATTGTGGTGTCTCTATTGTGTATGGTATTTTGTGAATTGCTTTGATTATTGCTATTGATACTGCTATCTATACACTGCATAATATTGAATTGAAAATAAAAGTAAAAAGTGGTCTTATAATGTTCACCCTCTCCTCTCAGTATAAGCTTGTGTTCTTCAAGTCCACTAGCTACGAGTTTGAGTATGGGTTCCTCTAACTCCTTAATGTGATAGCAAGATTTTTTTGGCAATAGCCCTTCTGTTAGGATCTCCTTAGGATTAGCCTCTTGATGAGGTATGCTTATTGGGTTTTGGCTAAATACTTGCATGTTATTCCCTAGGACATAAAAAGAGTGTAAAATTGTACCCTCTTTGCACTGAGAATCTGCCACTTAAGTCTGTTTACCTTCTTGGTCCATCTCCTTATGGAAACTACAAGCAACCATATTGTTCATTGTTGGAGCAGTGCTTGTTGTGTATTCCCTTCATTGGACTTGGATGAGATCCACATCTTGTGCTCCACATAGTTGCGTTGCAGGTCTCCACATAATTTGAGGGATTTGCCATTATGAATACTGCGTAAGACAAACGGGAGCAACAACTACCGGAGAGAGTGATGGAAAGGTAGTTTATCTCCACTGTATTTTTCTTGATTGGAGCAGGAGCTGCTCTACTTGTACTAATTCTTGAAATACTTGACAAAATATTTGTTCCCCAGATTGCTACAGGAGGAGGCCTATGTTTGGGTGGAAATCACGAATATAGTAGAGGTGGTCCTAGTTAGGTGTTGGTCAGATATTCTCTGGAATTCTCCTCCAACTCCTCCAAAATCATACATTAAAGTTTGTGATGCTCTCTAGAGGTGCTCTCGTGATGGTGGAGAGGTGCATAAAGAGTTGAAAGGGATCCTGAGAGCCATCAAATGTGTCAACTAGCGGTCCTACCAATTCCAACCATGAGCAGATGCTCTTACTCTCGAGCAGTCTATACCATTGTAGCGCCTTTCCATCTAGATATAGGACAAGAAGTTTTATCATGACATATTCATGGGTTATGTCGTGGATGAACACTAGAGAAACAACATCTTCAAGGTGCTCTTGAGCCATTCCCTTAGTGCCATTGTATTTTATTAGGGTCTTCAGGGTATTTTTGAGAATATCATGTCAACTTTAGAGATTCAAGGTCAAGATCATCCCAGCTGGGGTATGTGCCATTATAGCAGTGGTCCTTAGATATCACGGTCCTTACCGTTGAGTTGGAGTCACGAGGTGAAAATTCTTTCTCCACTTGTGAGGTCAAGGTTACTCACCAAACCTTGATTCCTCTAGGGTGTCTTCTTTCAACATAAAAGGCATCCATTAGTCATGAGATCTAGATCTTCAACTCAACAGAGTCGTCAGGTGATTTTTCCAGATGAAGGCAAGCCAAAGATTCACCAAACTCGGGCTCCCTTAAAACATGGAGACTGTTCGTCCCACCAAGTGTGCCAAAAACTATTGCTCATAAATCTACCTAAGTACATAATACATGTGCACCCTAGACCCGACCAAATATTGAAAGGCCGAAGGAAAGAGATGTCCTTCGGGCCAATATCTAGAGAGGGTTGGTTTTTGTACTAATCTAACAATTGGTCATGTACTAATCTAATAATCGGTGTAAGCTTAGGGTGACAGAAAGAGATGGGAGATGAAAAAAATAAATGGGAAATATGACTATGAGCCAAGGTTATGCACAGTGATGAATATTCACAAATTGGGCGAATATTAGGATTTCTAAAATTGAAAATTGGTGAATATGAGAACCCTCAATGTCGGCCCATTTGCCTAAAATTTTTAGGACCAATTTTTTGTTAGGGTTAATTTACCACAATATATATCTAAACATAGGCATATTTGTACTTTTTGGAAAGATATTTTCGAGTTCTAAAGTGACTTAATAGGTCAAAATTGGCATCAAAGATGACTTTACTTTTTAGGGCTTCAAATACCCCAAATTTTGGTGTGAAGATGATTTATTTGATTTGCTTAGGATTTGCCATAATTTCAATTAGGATTCACCATTTTTTTACAAGTATATTTTGAGTCCAACCCCTTATGCATAACCCTACTATGAGCCAGATACGTAATATGGGGATAAACTAGTAGCTAAGCAAACACATCAAGTTCTAACAACATTTAACCGAAAGAATAACGTAGAAACTGATCACAACTTGCAAAGATAACCTCCAGTTAGCATTTAAACATTCACTCTTCATCAACAATCAAATTTAGATGTAAATTTTAATCTAATCTAACCAAGATATGAATTCAATAGAAATAACAATCAGAAAGCATACACACAAATACTACTCCAGGAACTAGAGTCAAGCATCTTCTGATTAAGGCAAAAATTTGAACTCAAAGAGTTTTTTAGTAGAATGTCCATCCTTCCTTTAACATCAAATTGATTAGTATTTATAAAGGATTTTGCCTCTATAATTAAATGCAAATAAGAAAAAATTGTTGACTAATCAAAGACCAGCAAGAACAATTCCCTCCTTGGCAACTATAATACACAAATCAGCGCATTCTTCAGGTAGTGGCGATCCCATTTTAAGGGAGAGCACTTTGGAAATTAGTATGAATGGATGATGGAAAATCATCTTAGAAGTTGGTGCATTGAAATATAGCAACAACACATGAAAATCAGAAGCTCAAGAATTAAATCTTGGTTGTCGCTTCATCATTGCCAAGATGATCCAATGAAAATTAACTTCGTTTGGAAAAGGAGCGAAATTAGTGTTCGGTGCCTTGAAAATGAAGGTGATCATATCATAATTAGGACCGTAGCATTTAATGTTGGAAACCATTCACCAGAAATTCTAGAAATATTGATTTTGTTGCCCCAATGAATTAAAATTCGTCAACCTTTGATCCTTTCAAAAAATTATTTACAATGATGATGCCTTCAAAAAGGAACTCGCTAAAGAAACTGCCCAAAATTGGTTTTCATTAAAAAAAATGCTTGAAAAGGGATTTTCGCCAGACATTTACCAAAAAATGGACTTTCATCAGACATTCACCTGAAAATGGTCTTTCGCCAAACATTCGCCAGACATTCGTTCAAAAATGGACTTTCGCCAGTCACCAGAAATTCACCTGAAAATGGACATTCGCTATAAAATGGACTTTTGCCTTCAATTTTATTAATTTCACCTAAAAATGAGGCTCCCTCACTTTGTTTCTTTGTCCGAGGAGAATTTCACCAAAATGTGAAGTAAAAATGATGTTTGCGAGGAACTGGGGCACAAATGATTAATTTCACTACCAAGGAGGGCTACAATTAATTTCCCCCTATATAGGATGAAATTGACTTTGACTTGTGGATGAGGATGTTTTTTTCGCACTTTTGCTCCAAACTGGGCAAAATCAATGCTTTCGCTCCAAATGGGGTGAAATCATAAAGTTTTCTTGGAGAGGGGTGAAATTACTTTAGCAGGCACTTGTTCCATTGCGAATTTAACTTTGATCAGCACAAATTTTGCTTGAACGACGCCCATTCATCACTTTTGCTCCGAAATCATCTTAAAATAGCAATTCGCCCAAAAGAAGGGCGAAAATGAATTTCACCCCCTTTCTGGGGTGAAATTGACTTTGACCATAAGAAGTGCATGAAGTTGGGTGAAATCTTCTTAACTTATATTTTTCATTGGTGAACTCCTTTGCACTGAATTTCACTAGCAAAATTGACTTTGACCACCAAAAGGCATGCATTCGAACACATACTTTCCCAAAAAACATCATTTGGAGTTCAACTTTTAAAACGCTGGCAAACCATTTGATTTTTCCCTTGCTAGAAAAACACTTGCTCTTTAATTCCATGGGTGAAATCATTCTTTTAGAATTTTTACAACAAAATTCAATGTGGCAAAAATGCCAACAAGCACATCAAGGAAAAAATTATCCTCAACTCCCTAATGACATTGAATTACTAGAGCAACTAGGAAATTATAGTCACTTCTAGGCAAATAATTGACTAATCATTATATCATGCAATCTAAAAATTAGCTATTATACATATAATATGTTCATTAAAATATAATATTGTTATGCCATGCTTTGAAAGATTTAATTCTAAAATCTTTTAAAAATTGTATAGAGATGGGAGCTTATTACTATTGAAAGAAGATAACCCATATAAATATAAAAAATCATTGGGAGGATTAATTTTATTTCTATATAGTGTAACATATAGTCTATTTAATTGGATATGTACAGGCTCTAGAGCCTATCCTTCCCTTGTGTGCACACCCCTCACTAACACTTCTTAAAAAAGTCCATGAGACCCCACTGCCTCTTCAACTTTAGCTTGGAAGGAATAAAACTCTTGATATCCTCCTCCTCATATTCAATGACCACACCTTTGTCCATGTCAATGGAGAAGAAGAGATCCTTTGCATAAAATTTGTAAGGTGGATACTCCTATTAGAAAATTTATAGCAATCCCATAGCTCTATCTATATTGTTATTTCCTCCTTACAAACCTCTTACCATTTCATTGTAAATGGTTCAAATTCCTTATCCCTATTAGCCTTAGAGAACCCTAAGAGTGGCTCCTTTGACAATCTATCACCCCTCCTTTATTAATGAGTGCAAGTGTGGAGTCAACATGTTGAAGGACCTTAACTCAAAGTCAAAGTTGGGTTGTTTTATGGATTGCTAGAGGTATTATTGGAAGTGCATTTGGTGAATCAATATTTGCAAAAGATCTTATCTACCATGCATAGTATCCCCTTTAAATCTAAGCCCATGTTGACCAGCAAAAAATATATGTTGAACTCAAATTCTATCATATTCTCAATATTCCCTCTCTTCGTTGGTAAATTTATCACTATCACCAAATCCATTATATGCATTTGTATTCTTATTAGGCATCTTGGGTTGTTACTCCCACATGAAGGACACCATCGTCCTTGTGGAATTAAAAAAATACCCTATAAAATTTTTATACCTTCTTTTCCAATTTTTGTGGTTGTTTGGAAAAGATTATATTTTTTAAAGATATGTAAACTTTCTTCATTCTTCTCTAATAGAACTCCATAAATTTTGGTTGAATATGAAATCAATATTCTTTAAAATATATCTAAGAAAAATCACAATAAAAAAATAAATTGTTTTGGTATTTTTTTAAGATAACAAACCCTTAAATTTTATCAATAGAAAAAAATGAGCATTGCCAAGTGGAAAATTTTATACCAATCACTCAAGTTTATCATATTTATTAAATTTTTTATGAAAAATTGAATCCTTTCATTGGATCTAAGGAGTAAAGTAGATTCCACCTCTTTTTCATATTCTCTAATTAAATAAGGAAAAAATAAAAAAGTGATTAAGATTGAATGAGTGACAAACATGAAGTTTGTTGGTTTAGAAAAGGAATATAACCTAAGGTATATAAATGTGCTTTGGGTATGGTAATCCCTATTTAAGAGGTATGTAACTATCCATGAACAAATGTAACCTATTGCTTTTACCACACATAATGTCCTATCAAAGTCTTTTAACAATTCATGAAAAAATGTAGCCTATTGCTTTTATCACACATAATGTCCTATTGAAGCCTTGCCTACTCTTTCCAATAATTTTCTAAGGGTTGGTATAATTGAAGTGGAAGCAAAAAGGAAGGTAAATATAGAATCATTTGTATATTTTCATTTGGTTCTGGCATAGGGGAATATCATTTTCAAGACTTTTAGAAATATTTTCGAGTTAATCGTAGCAAGGTTCCATCCTTGCATGCATGTCAATTCATTATGTTATCTTATTATTGCTACCTCTTCTTTTTTAAAATAAGTTTAATGTGTACTTTATATGCATGTCATGACACCTTTTATAATATCATATAGGCTATCATGCCTATATATATGTACTCCTTTTATATACAAAATCATCTCTCTTTTATCCTTTCATTTGGTATCAGAGTAAGTTTTTTGATCTAAACATTTGAGGGGGGAATTGCCTCTTTGGAAATTCTCCCCTTCCACCTCCCCCCTCCCCATTGGTGGTGCACCTCCATTCCTTTCTTCTCCAAAATCTTAGGGAGTATTCTCTCTAATTTAGTGGATTATAAATGAAAAATTCAATGAAGAGGAATTTATGGTTGCCCCTAAAGTTTTAAGCTTGGAGCCATGAATTTGGGTTGCAAAAACCAGGACTTCCCAGGAGGTTATAGCAGCATTGTCCCTTTCATGTGGTCCCTTGAAGATTTTTTATTGGTTCTTGTGATGCCACAATAGCATCATCCTCCATTTTGGTGCCAACATGGCCATCCAGCCTGATTTCCAGCTCTAAGAAGCTAAAATAGTGGCCATCCATGTTGCCAATCCTAGATTAAATAATATGGCCAACATCCACATCATCTCTTAAGGTGCTTGAGATTTTTTTCCCTAGATCATTGAAACATCTCAGTCGAAATGGAGACGTAGGTGTGCATAATTCCAAATGGTGAGATCTAAGTATATACACTCGTATTTGTCTTCATGATGAAGTCGACAAAGGTTGTGTTACAGCCCTCAATGCACTTGGAGCTAGGGTCATCATTGTCTCAGGGCTTGATAGTTTAGGTTACCCATGGTGGTCAAAGATTGATTTGGGTATCCGATGATGTAAATTGCTCGACCTACATTCCCATCAAAATGAAGGACTCCATTCATGGACAAGAGTAGCCAAACATGGAGAAGGTTTTCTCGACTTTATGTGAAGATTTCATAGTGATTTTTCCATCGCCCTAACTCGCTTGCCAGTCCTTATGCCACTATGACCCTTTGCATGCCATGTCACACTTTTTACCCTATTTTTTCTATTTCAAGTTCTTTTAACAAATGTGAGATCATTGTAGTTGTGTAGACAATGGAATAACTACCATGATAAATGAGATATTTTCCATCTATTATGGGATATTTTTTGTCCTACCATGAATGTCGAAGATGAGGTTTGGCATGAATGAAAAACAACCAATAGATTTTTTTTATTTCCTTAGCCTGTAAAGTTATTTCCCCTACTTTGTTTAGGTGTCTGCATGCTGATAGCTTGCTAAAAACTCAAAGTAGACACTTCAAATTATGTGACTATCGTATCCCTCACATCTTGTTACCTACATCGAAGATCTAACGATAATGACTCTAGCACAAGTTGTGGCCATTTACCACAAGATGTCATCACATGTAAGAATCAATGGTGGCCTTGATGAAATCTATTTAAGGTGCCTTTATCCCACTATACATAGTGGATGGCTAATAAAACCATTTTTTCAAGATTGACATGGTCCCAATTTAATTTTTTTACAACCAATGCTTGGAGGAATATTTTGGGAATACTCCATTTTCATGTTGTAAAGGGCCAAATGTCCTTTTTATTTTACTGTTGAGATATCCTTACTACTTGTCTCTCTTTTTGAGGCTCCATTTAGATCCGACTATAGACTTATATATAGTTGTTGAAAAAAATTCTAGTTGGACACAATGGTGGTGTCCATTTTTAGTTTTGAGATATTTTACTATGGTTATTTGGGCTTCAAAGTTTTATTAATGTATTATGGAGTGCATTTTCGGTTGAACCTGACACTCCTTAGCAAAATGTAAGTGAACCTAGTACCTAGTCATCTTCTCTATCACACCTAGCGGATGCAAAAACTGGTTATCCATGCATTTATGTAGGATGAGAAGGTCACCATAAGGACACTTACCAATCAAACATCAACTTATGAAGACTACAAACATAAACACGTAAAAATATTCTTCTTCTTTCTTCATCCTCCAATTCAAGATTCTAGTCTATGACTCATCATTTGTTGTAAATTTTTGGAATGCATTTTCAGTAGAGATCGACGCTCTCAAATGGCTTAATTTATTGTATAAAGGTGTATCTTTGACAAGAGACTGATACCTTCTATAAGAGTTTCAACATGAGAGGGGGATCATACATATTCTAGGTTGAGCATGCGATTAGGCATACATGCAAATAACTCAAAGGTAATAGCTAAAAGTCCATAGAGGTGAATAAATGATTGGGTCCTCCACAATAAAAGTCTCCACTCAGTAATTTCCCATTTCTTAGAAGTTATTATGCCTCATCCAACAACCTTGGTACTTTCCCCCAAAACCTCTCCATGATGACCTCATACACCTTTTCATAGAAGCGGTAGGGAGTCTTACCCACTTCTTGGAAAGGTATGTTTATACACTTCATAACTAAGAGGGGTTGTCCATCATCCCTTACTTGGTCTAGTGGTAGGTTGGGAAACCAGTATTTATTCTAATGCAAGAATAATCATTCAATTTCCTCTCTTTCTTAAATGCTCTTAATTGATTGTCCATTTGGTATACAATGTATTTTTTACAATCAATCATCTATGTATGGCCTATGTATATGTAGACAATGTGAAGTAGGGACCAATAGATATTTAGGTCAATCCTATCCATAAGAACTACAATTCTACATGACAATACCATTTGAATATCTTCCTTGAGCAAACTCTAGTAGGATAATAAATTTGGATAGTAAGTTTAATTTCTTTATTGTGAGATTAAAAAATCCTTCCAGTAGGTGTTGTGTGTCTATAGTAAAAATATTTTTGGCTTTTTTGAGCTAGAGGAAACCCATATTGTAGGATCATTAACTACATTGAGCTTCCCCCTTACGACTCCCTCCCTTATATAAAATGCATATTCAATCCACTAAGGGAGTCTAAAGCTTTGGCTTAGGGGATCATATATTTCCACTATAGTTTCCACCAACTATGGGTAGCTCTAAACATGGGGTAATAAGTTCATGGCTAGCCTCAATATCCCTATTCTATTGATGCTCCAAGAGTCTATTTGAATATCATATAAAACCTTTGAGGGTCTCTTCCATCACTTACATGATTTCATGTGTGTAATTTCTCTCCTCAACCCTTTTATATTGATAGTCATAGTATTCCTAAGGTCCTTTTAGATAAGGGGAACCCTAACTCTTTATCTTCCCTCTTCTTTTATTTTGTGACTACTCTCTAATGGTCCAAACTCCCCTAATACTATAGGAATGGGTGAAGGTGGAGTAGAAGTGTGTTGGACAATAACAGTGAAAGGTGCTAAAATTAGGTGTACTTTTGGAAATGAAGCACTAGAAGACGTGGAGGTTGTGTCTATGATGGTTTAGAATGGAAAATTGGATCAACAATGAAAAGGAAATTTTTTCTTGTTTTGGGGAATATAGTGATTTGCTCACAACTCACACACTTCAGGGTGCTTAACGAATTTTGGGAGAGGAGCAATTCACTTAAGGAAAAGTGGGCAATATGCTTACAAAAACCAATCAGTTTGTTCACTATGAGGATTTTAGCAACTTTAATTCTTTAAGCAATTTACTCATCGAACACAAGAAATTTGGTCATTGAACTAGAGCAATTTACTTGTTGAGGAAGGACTTATAAAATGTTTTTGGGTGCTTAGTTGAGACACTTTACTTGAGAGCCAAGCAATTCAATTAAACCCTTTGAATGAACCATGCTAAGAGGGAAGCTCATTGAGCTCAACATGAGTGATGGCTCTAGTTTTTTGAAGATTGTGCATGCATTTTATAGGAGAAATGGGGAGCCTAGCAACTTTCATCCAAATAAAGTGAAGTAGATGAGTGGGCCAAGGATATTAGATGCTTCACGTGTGTTTGTAAACGTGCTTATTTAAGCACCATATCATAATATAATTTTAGTTGTGTAAGATTTGTTTTTGTGCTTTATTAAATCTATTGTGTGGCGCTTTGCTCCCATATCACTGGTATCCACCATCTACTAGTTGAGCAGCATTGCATTATCAATAATTTTGGTAGTACTCTGATGGTCTAAGTTCCAAGACTCCTTATCGATCAGTCAAAATTCATCCAAGAATGAAAGCCCTTATGATAAGTGAGGGTAGCATGGATCTCTCTCTCATATTCTGTTTAGGAGAGTAACTTCAACATAGGCTTTCCAACCTGTTATTAGCCTTGGAAGTCGTTGACCAACGAAAAAGTCGTCGACCATCGAAGAAGCTCGATAATATGATGCATCAACATCAAGGAGAAAGGAGAAGAGTACAATGGAAATTTTTAAATGAAAATGAATTGTAGAAGTAGGAATAATAAGCAAATGATAACTAAAATAATAAAAGCTAATATATGTACACACATTGTTTTGACTAGAATTTTTGTTGTTAAATTGAGCGGAGATGCTACCCATTCATCAAAATAGGAAGCATTCTCCCTTCCGTGGTGGCATGTTTGTGGGTATTTGAGCCCACAATCTCTAAGATCTTGTAGGGCTTGCTCCATAAGGAATCAAAATTCTATGTTCCCCTGATTTTTCCTAGTCCTTGTTCCACATGAGCATGAGATCTCCTTTATACTCCTCTATAGCTATTTTTTGAATTACATTTAAATGACTTCTTGGTGTCGCATTGTCCTTTTGAAAGCCTTCTTTCTTTCTTCTTCTAAGGCCAATAATGAATTATGTCTTGTTTGCATGTGCTCAATATCAATGTCTTCCAATTTGATTTGTTGTGACATTTGGAAGAAGGGAGCTCTAAAATGATAGAAAACATAGCCTCCTTGTCTTAGACTAGTTTGTAATAAAATAATCTTGTGAATGCTTTTAGTGTTGTTCTATCCAACTATAATGCCTTATGTAACTTGGTATGCCAACTACTTTTGGATGGTTTTTTTAAATATCATTACACCTACCATAAATGAACTATATAATTCTTAATAAAAATACATTAATGTAATTAATTAAAATATTATCTAATAATATTTTTTATCTTTTTCAATATATTAGAAAACAATTTTAAGTTCAATATTTTTTATTTTACTAAATTAATTGACCATGTTTAATTAGCTGGATTTGGAATTTTAAAGTTACCCAAACAACAATCTAATAATTTAGATTTTGAAATGTACCATTACCAATACATATAGTTTGTCCTCAATATTTTAAAAAGAAGAGATATATTATTAAAAAGTTAAATTATTATTTAGCAGATAAAAGGTAAATATCAAACTAAGCCTCCTAGGTTGAAACAATATAAAAATGCAATATTGGAAGAAATTGAAATTTTTTTAGCTTTCAACATCTCATTTATTCCTGGTGAGATCAACAAGCGAAATTTGAGCTCTGGCGATTTGGCGTTTTGGCGGGAAACTCTCTACGTAGGCATCAGGCAATGTTCTTGTATTGGTGGGGTGAAGGTTAATCCAGGACATCTGGTGGCTTCCTGCTCTATTTTGTTTTTGCGGATCTGAAGGATCACTTGCAGATCCAGGAGGGCCCAATGGGGTCCCCTCCAAACCCTATCTCTGGGAGAAAGGGCTCTTACGCAGAAATGCTCAAAGACACTCCCTCGTCTTCTAACGGTGATGTTCAGAGAAATAATCTGAATATGATGCTCAAGAATGCTGGCAGGGGTTCCACAACACATCGTGTCAACGGATGTCTCCCTCAATCCGCTTCGAGGCCTAAGATTGTAATCGAACCAAAACTGGTTGAAGACACAATTCTATACAAAGCCGATCATGATTTGATTTGCAAATTCATGGGTATTCGACCTACCCTGAATTTCTTGCACACTTGGGTCAGACAGAACTGGGAGCCCCATGGTGAGTACTCCCTATGGTTTATTAGCAACGGGTATTTCATCGTTAGATTTTCTTCTTTAGCTGATAGGAACAGAGCGTTTGAGTCAGAAAAGAGAAACCACGATCCGAAAGGGTTATTTGTTCAACCCTGGAGAGTGGGTTTCGATCCCCGCATCGAACCCACGGCTGTCCCGGTCTGGATTCGGCTGTACGCTCTCCCAATGGAGTTTTGGGGGGAGCAGGTCTTGGAAATGATAGGTAACTCTCTGGGTAGATACCTGGGTGTCTCCAAGGATACTATAGAAGGTAACTCGGGTGTCTATGCTAGAATCTGTGTGGAAATGGATATCAGCCAGCCTCTACCAGCAGAGGTGGAACTGGAATTGGCGGGAGTATCCTGGATCCAACAGTTAGACTATGAGGCTCTGCCTTTCAGATGCAGAGTTTGCCACAAACATGGGCATTTGGCCCGGTTCTGCCCAACTCTCTTGAACTCCAAAACGGAAGCCCAGCATGGTATGCCAAACCGCTCCAAAGAGAGTAAGCCCAGCTCTGCCAAAGAAACATCCAATTCTCCTCAAGCTAATGAGGGCCAGAAAGATGGCTTTGAACAAGTCAAGAGAAGGAGAAAGCAGAAGAAAACTGGTAAGGAGCAATTTCAATCCAAGCCAGCCAACAGATACAAAATTTTTAAGTCTTTAGTAGATCAGGAGGACCAGGATATGGAAGGTGTGGATGGGAATATTGAGGCCCATAACCCTCAAACTCATGTTTCTCCTTCATCTTCTCCTGTCTTAGAACAGGTGCTTGAGCCAACTGAGGTATTGTCACCAGAAATTGCAGGGGCACTGACAGTGCACTCCCAAGAGCCGCCAGTAATTAAAGATGTTAGCATGGGAATTGCTGAAAAATTTTGAGAAAGGCCAGCCCTAGGTATTTCTCAGGTAGAAAAGAGAAATACCCCAATTTTGACTGTTTTGAGGTCATCCAGGGAATGTTTTGACTAGATTATTGCAGGGGATTTTAATGCAAAATTATCTGCTCGTGACCAGGAAGGTGGCACCCCAATTTTGGATCCAGGGGATCGGCTTCTGATTGCCCAAGTTCAGACCTTTCAATTAGTGGACGTTCAAGGCCCTGGAACCTTTTTTACTTGGACAAACAAGAGGAAGGAGCCACACAGTAGGAAGGTCAAGTTAGATCGCTTTCTGGTCTCGGAGGAGGCTTTTGTAAAATGGAATACTAAGTTCCAGATTTTGGAGGGCCCTATTTCTGATCATTTTCCCATTTTGCTGGAGGGAGGGACTTCGATAGGGCAGCATCATAGGCCTTTTAAATTTGAGAATTTTTGGTTACAAAAGGAGGACCTTCGACAGAAAATTCCTCAATGGTGGGCAGAAGGCCGTCCACCTTTTGGGACAACAATGTTCAAATTTCATAAACAGCTTCACTTTGTCAAACTTCAACTGAAACAATGGAGGAAAGAAAATAAGTCGGATTTCCAGTCCCAAAGGGCCCCCTTGGTGGCTAGATGGGAGGAGGTTCAGAAACTCTTTAGGGAAGGATCAATTACTGAGCAACTCAAATCTGAAGATGATGCACTGCGTAAAGCGGTTGAGGCCATTGACAACCCAGAGGAGATATACTGGAAATAGAGGACAAGAAATACTTGGTTATTAGAAGGGGACAGAAATACCAAATTTTTTCATCGGTCAGCTTGCGCCAGGAGACAGATGAATAACATGGAAGCCCTCAAAGATGAGAATGGACATGTCTTCGATACTCTTCCTGGTATGCACTCTCACTCAATTGATTACTTTTCTAAACTTTTTAAGGAAAGTATGGAGCAGGATGTTGAGGCTCAGAATGAAGTTCTTAATGTTATTCCTTCTATTATCTCTGAAGAAGACAATCAGGCCCTGCTTAGACCCATTGAAAGTGATGAATTGAGAAATGTGGTCTTTGGTATGAGTACTGGAAAATCTCCTGGTCCAGATGGCTTTCCTATTGAGTTTTTTCAGGCCTTTTGGGACACTTTGGGGGAGGATGTTTTGGCTATCACAGAGGAATCCAGATCCAATAGAAGAATGCTCAGGGCAATCAATCACACCTTCATCTCTTTAATTCCAAAAGGGGAGGAGGGGACTCATCTCTCTGATTTCATGCCTATTGCTTTATGCAACGTGATTTACAAAATAATCACTAAGATAATGGCTGAGCGGCTTAAACCCCTTCTTCATAATATCATTTCTTCAGAACAAGGGGGCTTCGTTGAGGGAAGACAAATCTTGGATGGGGTGGTTCTTGCTCAGGAGGCTATCCACTCAATGCAAACTTCGGGCAATAAAGGAATGTTCATTAAACTGGATATGTCCAAGGCTTATGACCGGGTGGAGTGGAGCTTCTTGTCGAAAATGATGGCAGCCTTTGGCTTCTCCCAGGATTGGATTGACTGGGTTATGAGTTGTGTTTCTACACCCTCTTATTTTGTTCTCATTAAGGGTCTTCCCTCGCATCCTTTTGGAGCCACTCGTGGTCTTCGCCAAGGAGACCCTTGCTCTCCCTATCTTTTCCTCATTTTGGCTGAAGGATTAGGCAGACTGTTCTTGAGGAGAAGGCAACAAGGCCGGCTAACTGGTATCAAGGTTGGGGAGGAAACTTTGACTCATTTGCAGTTTGTGGACGATACTGGACTGGTTGGTGTGGCCAATCTTAGGGAAGCTAGAGGAATCAAAGATACTCTTAATGTCTACCTTAGGGCTTCAAATCAGGTCCTCAATGACAGGAAGTCCAAAGTGGTCTTTTTCAATCTTGACCAACGGCTGCAGGAGAGGGTTATTGAGATCCTGGGTCTTACAAGGACTTCTCTTCCAATAGTTTACCTGGGCGTTCCCCTGCACTTCAAAAAATTAAAAATAGATATCTAGAAGGATCTATTGGAAGGCATCAAAAACAGAATGAATCACTGGTCCCATAAATGGTTAAGCTATGGGGGTATATTAACCTTCCTGCAGTCAGTTATTCAGGCTTTGCCAATCTATAAATTTTCTATCCTGGCTGCCCCTCATACCATCTGGAAAGAGTTGGACAAAATGGCTAGAAGATTTTTATGGGAAGGTGCAAAAGGGAAGAAAAAATGGGCTTTGGTTGGGTGGGATAAAGTTACCTAGCCTAAGGACAACGGAGGGCTGGGCCTGAGAAGTTCCAAGCTTAATAACAGAGCCTTGGCTGGAAAACTGTACTGGAGGTGGATTTCCCAGCCAACCTCCCTCTTCAGCAGAATCCTTTCTAGTAAATATTTGGGGCATGTTCATCCCAATGAGGTGGGCCGCTTTCCCCTGGAAGGTACTGGATCCTTAGTGTGGCAGACTCTCAAGCTTGGATCTCAGGTTATCAAAGACCAATTATTTTGGAAAGTGGGGAGAGGGGATAAGGCACATTTCTGGACTGATTCTTGGGACCAGCATCCACCCATCATTGCCACGTTTCCTGAGCTACAACCAATCAAGACCGCCTTAGAAGCCCAGGGCTGGATCCATATTGATAACTATTTTCACACCAGCCAATTGGGGGAGTATAAATTCAAAAATTTTAAGAGGTGGGAGGAGTGGCCAATTACTATCCCTCCGGAGTTGGTGCCCATCTTGCACAAAATCTTGTCAGAAAGGTTCCTCACAGGGAGGGATGAGGATGATGAATTAGCTTGGGGCTATGGGAGCCTTGGGGTCTATTCAGTTAAGGTTGGGTATGAAAAGATCCTCCCTGAGCCTCCCCCGCACTCATTTCTGGTTCAGGATTGGAGAAGGATTTGGCATTCTAAGGGCTGGCCGAAAGTGAATTTCTTTGCCTGGCAGCTTATGCACAATGGAATTCTCACCTTTGACAATCTCAGAAGTAGGGGAATCAGTGGCCCCTCTCAATGTGCATTATGCCACAAACATGAGGAAACTGCTGATCACCTGATGTTTGAGTGCCCTTTTACACATCAGATTTGGGAGCGCTGGTTCTCTCAATTTAAACTCCAGGCTAATGGTGTTTTAAATCATGCCAATATTTGGGAAAAATGGAAAAGGGGCAGATTCAAATCCATAGCTCTCCGAATTGGCTGGGAGTTAGGCTTTCTCTTCATTTGGTGGCAAGTTTGGCTGGAGAGAAATGCCCGGATCTTTAGAGACACTTTCTCCTCGATAGACGGCGTTTGGCAGGTCATCTGGAGCAAAGTCACAGAAACTGTTGCCATTAATGTTGAAGAAGAGAATCAGGCTGATCTTGGGCATCTAGAAGAGGGGGTTGAGGGACAAGAGGGGCAAGGCAGAGTATGCTGGAAACCTCCCCCAGTAGGCTGGATAAAGATCAATACTGATGGAGCTGCAAAAGGCAACCCGGGCAGTGCGGGTATTGGTGTTGTCTGCCGGGATCATTCTGGTGTGGTGCTTTACTGGGAACTGCAGGGCTTGGGCAGAGCCATAAACAATGAAGCTGAAGCCATTGCTATCAAATCAGCTTCTATCTGGGCTGTTAAGCAGGGTTATCGGAGGATAATTCTCGAATCAGATTCTCAAGTCCTGATCGGCGCTCTTGATTGCATGCGGAATTTCTCTTTGAAAGCTTGGAGACTGCGGATTTTGATATCCCAAATCAAGGAGTTATGGAGGGAGTTAGATGATGTTATCCCTGTTTATGTGAGCCAAAATTTGAATACGGTAGCTGACTTCCTTGCGAAGATGGGTGCTGAGAAAGAGGTAGGGGTACAGCTGCACAGTGATATGCCTCAGATAGATGAAGAGATTCGGTGAGGTCTGGAACGATCCCTGCAACAATGAGCACAAAAACGGCTAAGGATGGTTTTTGTCGCGATTTCGCGACCTGTTGCGCCGTCGCGACCTTGACTGGAAAGCTGTCACGATTTCGCGACATGTTGCTCCGTCGTGACCTTTCCTGGATTGTTGTCGCGATTTCGCTACCTGTTTCATTGTCGCGGCCTTTGGAGGAAAACTGTAGCGATTTCACGACCTGTTGCGCCGTCGCGGCCTTTGATGAGAAGGTGTCGCGATTTCGCGACTTGTTTCGCTGCTGCAGTCGTTGGATGGAAGCCGTCGCGATTTCGCGACGCTTTTGGAAAAAATGCGTTAAGGGGAAAAATCGTCGCGATATCGCGACATTTTTGGTGAAAAGTTGCCCAAGGGAAAATTCGTCGCGATTTCGCGACACTTCTGCCGAATGGGCTCCCGGGGGAGAAACCGTCGCGATTTCGTGACATTTTTGCAGCAATGGCACTAAGAGGAAAAGTCGTCGCGATATCGCGACACTTTTGAAGATCGGGCATCAAGGTGAGAATCTGTTGCGATTTCGTGACATTTTTGAGGAAAGGATGCTAAGGGGAAAACTCGTCGCGATTTCGCGACAGTTTTGGAGAACAAGCTTCATGAGGGAAAATCGTCGCGATATCGCGACTCGTTTGAGGAAAGGGCGCCACGGGGAGAACACGTCGCGATTTCGCGACACTTTTGCTGAAGGGTCGCCCAAAGGAAATCTCGTCGCGAAATCGGGCACTTCCGGTCAACTGGAGCCATGAGGAAAAGACGTCGCGATATCGCGACACTTTTGCAATGTTGGCGTCAAGGGGTGAACTCGTCGCGATTTCGTGACACTTCTGGAGATCAGGTGCCTTCTGGCTTTCTCGTCGCGATTTCGCGACGCTTCTGGCGTCTGGGTGCTTTGGTGTTGTGCCGTCGCGATTTCGCGACACTTTTTGTGTTTTGCGGCCTCGGCGTTGTTCTGCCGCGATTTCGCGACTTGTTGCCGTGGTGCGGCTGTTGTTAGGTTTGGTGTCGCGATTTCACGATATGTCACGATTTCGCGACATGTCGCGTTTTCGCGCCCTATTGTCTTCTGGCTTCTTTGCTCTCGGTTGGGATGTTTTCTCTCCCACTTGTAACTGTTATTTGTTTTAATACAAGTTTTTTTCAATTTTTTTCAAAAAAAAAAAAGTTAAATTATTTATACTTTCTGTTATATAAAATATATACATAAATAGTTTATTAGAATTTTTTTTTATTCAGGTAGTGTATAAAGTTAAAGCTACATTTATTAATAGGATAAGTTTTAGTTGTACTGTTTTTATTTAGTGTATAAAACTAAAGCTACATTTATTAATAAGGAATTTAATATATAGTCATCACACATCCATCCTCAATCATGGAAAGGCCTCGCACTGTAAGGGATCCGCCTCCAAAAATGGGGAAAATGGGTCTCCGAAGTGAGAATGCCCAAATGCAGAGACAAAATTTGGTTGGGCTCTTACGACACCGCACAGCAGGCTGCCCGCGCTTACGATGCCGCAGTTTACTGCCTCCGCGGACCCAGCGCCAAATTCAATTTTCCGGACTCCATACCCGCAATTCCGTCTGCGTCTTCGCTTTCCCGTAAGCAGATTCAGGTGGCAGCAGCTAAATATGCGCTCGACCAAATCCCCTCCAACAGCAATCTTGATAATAAGAACGTATTGACGGAGAAGGTCGAGTCCCCGTCGAGGTCGTCCTCTGTTTCAGAATTGGAATCGTCAAGTGACAGTCAAGTGGTCTTCGAGGAACAGGATCCACTGTTGTGGGAGTCTCTGTTCGGTGATTCAAACTGCAATCAGTGGTTGAATTTTGACAATCTCCCGTTACATGACGCGGCGACGACATGGGATCTCATCTCTGCCACTGAAGAGCAGGGGTCTTTTGTCTTTGACCTAACGGACTTGTGGATGTGAAATTCTGTTATTTGACGTAAAAATCTAAATCAGAGCATTGCGGTTCTGGAGAAGTAGTTTTTAATCTTTTCCGGTTCAACGCGGCTCTATGCCCTGTATTAAATCCACGTCAGCAGCAATTGCGCAAGGATGAAGTAGATGAGATGAGGTGAAAAGGATAGAGGACGTAGATGGATAAAGCTTTTGGGACCACTGGTGAAGGAATACTTTTCACAAAACTTGAACTATAACATTCTTTGTTCTTTTCAATAGATAACTGCTAATTCTATTTCGTACCTAAATTGTGCAGAGTTTGTCGGTACTTTATAGGTGAAACAATTCGGATCTTCCTCCTCGTGAGGTTACTCAGAAGAGATAAAATACGTTAAAATATCTCTACATAACATAAAACTTTATTTTCGCAAACACCTTAAACTAAAAAATCAGATCATTTATTTACAAATAAATGATTATAGCTCCCCTTTCCATTGTAGCTCAAACATCTTTAGCTGCATCATATAGAGTAGGGTATAATATAATGACAAAACTTTCACAGGACCCAGCTTTCCCTAGCCATTTTTCTGCATGCATCTTCGCTTTCCTCTTCTCTAAGGAGGACGATTAACAAGATCTCCTTACAAACGCATGTATTGGAAGAAGCTTCTTGATTTCCACATTTAAAAAAACCAAGTTCAGCTTTTTCCAACAGTATCATTATTGTAATGAGTTTTTTAAAAGTGTACGTTAACTTGAGCATCTTACAATTTCAAATAGAGCGTGAATAAACTACTCAGATGCTACGTGTTAAAAACATGATAAGATTTTATATTTAAACATGATAATGTTTTAATATAAAAATTTTCAAATTTAAAAAAATATATATATAATATAACATAGGTTAATATTTTTTTTTGGTTAGTGTAAAAAACCTTTACCAGCAAGGCACAGGGCTGCTCAGTCTACTTATTATATATATATATATATATAGAGGTTAATGTGAGAAACCCTTACCACCAACGCAAAGGGTTGAGAGTCTCCTCCCATGATCCCTTGCCAAGAACTATACTTATCAATAGGAAATTTTAACATACAACCACCATACACCCACCTCCTCACACACTCGCCCCACAACATGGTTTAAACCTTTAACCTCCGGAAAAACTAAAATCCAAAGTTCTCCATAAATTTGAAACTATTTTTATGCTCGTGTTGTTACCATTTAAAGGGTAAATATTTCATCAAATTATAATTTTATTTTTTAAAATGTATGTATTGAAACAATATATTATTATCTATTATATATGAGATAGGCGCCTATCTTGGAGATCACACCCCCAAGAAATGAGATAGGCGAAGATTGATAACTCTTGCCGTTTTTAGATATATATATCCTTTATATCTAAGCTAGTATTTAAATTTTTTAATAGTAGTGTTGTTAAGTTGTATTTTTTAGGGTTTTGAAAAGGTTGTCATTTTCCTTTTGTATGATCTATTTTTATTTGGTGCCTCCGAAATTTAAACTTTGGTGTGGGCTACATCAACTATTTATACCAACTGTTGAATAGAAAAAAGCCGATGACATTAAGTTGTATTTGTTCACCTGCATAGTTTGTGTGCTTATTGTATGGTATTTTATTACATTATATATCTTTTCCAAAAGTGTTTGTGTGCTTAGGTTGTCGATATCGCGACATGTTGCACCGTAGCTGCCGCCGAGGGAAAGTTGTCGCGATATCGCGACATGTTGCGCTATTGCGGCCGATGTGGGAAAGTTGTCGCGATATCGCGACATGTTGCGCCGTCGCTGCCGTCGAGGGGAAGTTGTCGTTGAAAGATCCTTCAGACAAATGATCAATAAAAAAGCTAAGTATGATTTTTGTCGCGATTTCGCGACCTGTTGTGCCATTGCGGCCATTGGAAGAAAACTGTCGCGATATCGTGACATGTTGCGTCGTCGCTGCCATCGAGGGGATGTTGTCGCGATTTCGCGACATGTTGCGTCGTCGCGGCCAAAGATGGAAAGTTGTCGCGATTTCGCGACATGTTACGCCGTCGCTGTCGTCGAAGGAAAGTTGTTGCGATTTCACGACATGTTGCACCGATGCGGCCAAAGGAGGAAAATTGTTGCGATTTCGTGACATGTTGCGCCGTCGCGGCTAAGGGAAGAAAGTTGTCACGATTTCACGACGTGTTGCGTCGTTGTGGCTGTTGTTGGAATTTTGTCGTGATTTCGCGACATGTCACAATTTCGCGACATGTCACGATTTCGCGCCCGGTTGACTTTTTTGCAATCAGAGGTGCCTTGTGTCGCGATTTCGTGACTTGTAGCTTTTTCGCTGACAGAGGTGAAGTTGGTGTTTGTTGCGTGTTTTCGCGATAAGTTGTTGTAACTGACCTATCAGCTCTCTCAACTAGCTTGGTATTGGTTCAAGAGATTTGGATCCAGTGCAATTCTTCCTCTTCTCTTGTACTCATGTGCTTTCATGGTTTTCGGCTGGGATGTATCTTATCCCAATTGTAACTGATCAATGTTTTAATACAAGTTTTTCAATTTTTTTCAAAAAAAAATGTTTTTTTAAATGATTGTAACATAGTGGTTATAGGGGTAGAGTGCGCGAAGAACGGTGTGATGGCTTTCAGGTGGACAACGCATAATACTGAGGGGACCATAAAAAATCGGACATCGTACCTTGATTCATGACGTCTATCGATTCCACCATGCAAATTTAAAAAAAAATGTTATTTTATTTGAGAACGAAGGTATAAATTGATAAAACATTGTAAATAAAATAAGATATAAATATAATTTTATTTTTAAACAAGTAAATACACAAATATATCCAATTATGATATGATTAAAATATATAAATTCTATAAAATTATTTTTAAATCTTTATATAATTTTTTATTAAAAAATATACTTTTCTTTTTTTTAGTTGGTAGAAGGGATTTTTTAAAGGGTTCCCGAACCTATTACAAGTAGGGTTTTGAAAGGCATCCCCAAACCTTAGATCTAGCAATAAGATATCAAGAAAGCAAATACAAGAGATTGTCACAATCAAACAACTAGCTAGCAACAGGGGCCAACATAGGAGAAACCGACACCCAAAACAACCAAGGGTGCTTAGAGAACCAGAGAGCCAAGAATATCGCCTAAAATTGGATCAGATCTATAGCAACAACATCTAGCCTGACAAACAACTAAACCAAAAATAAACAAAAATCACTTGTTGTAAGCCTTTCTCAGTGAGGTCTTGGGAGGCCTGCCCACCTTTTTTTGACCCCCACAGAAAGAAATCCTTTTTTCAGGCCACACTCCTTAACACATTTGTTCCAAGTCTCCACGATTGGAACAACCTCATTCTCTTCAGGATGTAGAGCCTCAAAACTATCCATCATAAGGGGTTGTACTCTATTAGCAATTTTAGAGTCGATCTCCCTTTTATTGAGTGCTCTGTTGCTAGGTCCCCCCACTTTCCTTTCATCCCCTACATCAATACGATATTTCCTATGACTTCTGGTCTTTGGACCCGGAGATCCTTTCTCAAACACAGTTTTTGGAGAGGCTAGAGAGCTTTCCATTAAATGTTGAAGAGTCGAATCATCCATGTCAAGATAGTCAAAGGAATTTTGGAGGATAAGACTAGAGGGATTTACCTCTTATCCACTCTCCTTGAATTTAGGAAGTTGAACAATATCCCCCGCTATTGGGCTCACTTCCCTTCTCTTCACAGGAACCGTGTTCAACTCCTCCTCTCCATCAAACATGATTTATGGAAGAAGGGCTTCCTATTGTAATCCCTCATTGAGCCCAACTTGAGAAGTAGAAACCAAATCTTGTCCTTTCAAATTTTGAATATTTTTCTTAGGCACCCACTTTTCACTGAGCTTCTTATTGTTTTCCTTACGACTCGTTGAAGTACTTAGAGCTTTAGGATGCAGGGGGCATAAGCTCTTATGGTGCCCACCCTTACCACACTCCTGGCAAACTTGGGGTTTATTTTCATATTCAATGTTCTGAACCCAGGTACCAAGATTAGAAAAGAGTTCAACAAAGCTAGATAGATCCTTCTCAATATCTACCATCACACACATTCTAACATAGAGCATTTGATATTTGGAACTGGTAATCTGATCGAATAAAATCAAATCCCTGATCATCTTAGCAATAACTTGGAAGATGCTCTCATGCTAGAGATGAAGTGAGAAGTCTGTTGGTAGCTTGACCCATAGTGGGACAAGATTAATGATTTGTATTAGGGGATTAAAATTTGGGCCCCATTTAAATTGGGTCAACAATAACGAGGTAGAATAGGTTTGGTGTGAGTAGCCCCTATGGTACGAATCCACAACAACCGGTGATCCTCTTCACATCATGTCAACAATAATGATGTAGAATAGGTTTGGTGTGAGTAGCCCCTATGGTACGAATCCACAACAACCGGTCGTCCTCTTCACATCAGGTCAACAATAACGAGGTAGAATAAGTTTGGTGTGAGTAGCCCCTGTGGTTTGAACCCTGTGCTTGTCGCATTACTAAAAATAGTGTGGTTGTGACCAACTCTCATATATATATTTATATCAAAACATTCTATTTGTTATTAAGTTTATTAGATTATCTTTAGTTTATTTTTTTACAACATATATTTTATATTTTTGTATTCTCTATTAACTTTTTGATAATATTTTTAATAAGAGAAAGAATTTTCTTCCACCACTTACCTCATAAAATGTAATATTTGTCAAAATGAAAATCATCAATATGATTATTTGATTTATTTTCTATCCTATTCCATCCTCTATACACATGCAAAATATTACCTCCATTAGTACTTGATGGACATAAAAATATTATTAATGTTGTATAATATCCACATCTCAAAATTACAATATGCTCCTAGGCCCACACCTAGAGCAATAATGTGCACCATACAGGCTCATATCCCCCTTGTAGATGATACTATAAAGGGACTGATAGAGGCATGCTAGAAGGATGGGCCCTAGGCAAACACTATCTACAAATCACACATTTGTGTCACCACCTCTCCATATATCCAATGGTGACAAATGATTGGGTCCTTGCCAAATAGAAGTCTCCACTTGGTCATTTCCCATTGTTATGACTCCAAGTGAATGGCTCTAAATTGAATAGAATCGTAGAAATATAAAGAATCGCAGTTGGAAAATAGAGATAAAATATTATGTATTAAAATGTATATTCTTAGATGATTTCTTACATTAATTTGGGTGAGATATATATATATATATGAGTGAAGGGGTGTGACCAACGGTCACACCTTTGTGAAAAATAAAATAATTAATGCTAATATATTGTTAGGAGTAGAATCCTAACATGCCACCCTCCTTAAAAATGAGCTTTGTCCTCAAAGCTGGAAGTGAGGAAATTTTTGCTGGATGTGATAGAGTATCTCCCAGGTGGTGTCTTCAGGGGGTAAATCCTTCCATTGAACCAAAAATTTTGTGATGGTGTGATTGCGAAGGTGGCGTGTGCGATGATCGAGGATAGCTTCGGGAGTAACCAGGAGTCTCCCATCCTCCGTAAATTTTGGAAGTTGCATTTGGGTTGTGATGTGTGTGCCTAGTACAGGTTTAAGGCATGACAATGAAATACGGGGTGAACTTTGGAAGTTTCAGGTAGTTCCAATTTATACACCATCGACCCAATACGTTGTAACACTTTATAGGGTCCATAAAATCGGGGTGCTAACTTCTAAGAACCCTTGACTTTGAGTGACGTATGATGATAAGGTTGTAAGCAAAGGAACACCATATCACCTTCTTGAAATGTGTGCTCACTTCGTCGTTGGTCTGCTTGTTGCTTCATACGATGTTGTGCGATGAGTATATTCTCTTTAAGGGTTCGCATCAAGTCATCACGAGTGGAAAGTGTCATCTCCATGGTAGGAACATTGGTCTGTCCTGGAACATAAGAAATAAGGGATGACGGAGCTTGACCATATAAGGCTTCATATGGGGTCATTTTAATAGCGGTGTGATACGTGGTGTTATACCACCATTCTGCTAATGGTAGCCATTTAACCCAGTGAAGAGGTTTTGTAGTAATAAAACAATGAAGATAGGTTTTGAGGCACTTATTAACCACTTTTGTTTGATCATCTGTTTGTGGGTGATAAGCGAAGCTCATCCGAAGTTGGGTGCCATGAAGCTTAAATAATTCTTTTCAAAATTTACTAGTGAACGTGGGATCACGATCACTAACTATGGACAAAGGCATGCCATGTAATTTAAAAATATTATCCATGAATATTTGAGCAATGGTGCTGGCCGTATAGGGGTGGCTCATTGGGAAAAAATGAGCATATTTCGATAGTCGATCCACCACCACTAATATGGTTGTTTTACCTATAGATTTTGGAAGGCCTTCGATGAAGTCCATGGAAATATCAGCCCACATTTTTGCTGGTATTGGAAGAGGTTGAAGAAGCCCTGGTGTGGCTATCGTTTCTCCCTTCTGCCTTTGGCATGTTTCACATTCTTGGACGAACTTCTTAATATCATTTTTCATTCCCATCCAATAAAAAGATCTAGTCACTCTTTTATAGGTTTTTAAAAATCCAGAGTGTCCTGCGGTGGGCGTAGCATGTAATTCATGGAGGAGTTGTGCCCGGTATGTGGATGTAGGAGATAAAACAAGACATGTTTTATAAAGTAGTATGTTATCCTTCCAAGAATAATGCTTCCTGCTAGTGGGATCTTGTTGGAGTTGTTGAATTATGGCATGGGTGGTGGGGTCCTTAAACCACTCTTCACTGACTTGGTCTATCCATTTAGGAATAGGGCAAGAAAAAACATGTAATTGAGTCATGTCCTCGATCTTTTTGGAAAGTGCATCTGCTACTGTGTTATCTTTTCCCTTTTTATATATGATTTCATAATCATAACCTACTAGTTTTGTCACCCATTTTTGTTGTGTTGGAGTGGTTATTCGTTGCTCAAGGAGGTACTTTAGACTCTGATGGTCTGTGTGAATAATGAAATTTTGGCCAATAAGGTAAGGTCTCCAATGTTGAACCGCATGTACAATGGCTTGCATCTCTTTTTCATATGTAGAGAGGCCTAGATTATTTTTATAAAACACCTTTCTTGTAAAGGCGATAGGTCTTTTATTTTGCATGAGCACTACCCCCATGCCAAGTCCTGATGCATCACTCTCAATAATAAACGGTTTGGAGAAATCCAGCATTGCCAAGATAGGGGTGGTACACATGGCATATTTCAATGTGATAAAGGCATCGGTAGCTTCAGGAGACCAAAGGAAGGCATTCTTTTTTAGTAACGTTGTTAAAGGGGCTGCAATTTTACCATAATTTTGGATAAATTTGCGGTAATACCCTGTTAACCCTAGAAACCCGTGCAAACCTTTTAGGGTTTTAGGTATAGGCCAATTTTTTACATCTTCAATCTTGCGAGTGTCCACTCTAACTCCCTCTTTAGAGACAATGTGACCAAGGTATTCCATCTCTTGTTTGCCGAAGGAATATTTTGATCGTTTAGCATATAATTGGTGGTCCTTCAAAATTTGTAGGACTTGGTCCAAATGGCGTAAGTGATCGTCCCATGTTTTGCTGTAAATCAAAATGTCATAAAAAAAACCAATATGAATTTCCGAAGGAAGGGATGAAATACCTGGTTCATTAAGCTTTGGAATGTGGAAGGAGCGTTAGTCAACCCAAAAGGCATGACCATGAATTCGTAATGTCCTTCGTGAGTGCGAAAGGTTGTTTTAGGAATATCACTCTCCTTAATACGTATTTGGTGGTATCCCGATCGTAGATCGAGTTTGGAGAAATATGATACCCCATAAAGTTCGTCCAACAATTTTTCGATGATTGGGATAGGAAACTTATCCTTGATGGTTAACTTGTTAAGGGCACGAAAATCTATACAAAGGCACCATGATCCATCCTTCTTGCGAACCAATATCACTAGAGAAGAATAAGGACTTTTGCTTGGTCTAATAACTCCTGCTCGTAGTAGCTCTTTTATGAGTTTTTTTTATTTTTGTCTTTTGAAGATAAGGATATCGATAGGGCCAAATATTTGGGGGTGGGTGCCCTGGAAGAAGTTGTATGGCGTGATCATGACTTCTTTGTGGAGGTAATCCTTTTGGTTCCTTAAACACCTCGTCATGGTATTCTAGAAGTCGTTGTATTTATGGTGCCTCCTTTTCTTTTCCTTCAATTGATTGCATGGAAAATAACTGTGCAACCATTCCCTTACTACCCTTGCGTATAATTTTCTCCATACGATGAGAACTCACAATTTGGGATGGGCCTAATTGCATGCCTCTAAGGGTATAGGTATGGTATTTAATTGTACACTGCATCCATAAATTCTCAAATCCCATTGGACTTTTTCTAGTGTGGGTAACCATTGTACCCCTAGGACGATATCACAGCCTCCTAACGGGAGTATATACATATTATTATTTATGCTATAATATCCCATGGTGAGTTTGATATTATGGAATTTTCCTTTACAAGCAATTTTTCCTCCATCCCCAACCATGACTTCAAAGCTATTACAGGGATGTATATAGCAATTTGCTTGCTTAGCCATGCATGGGTCAATGAAATTATGAGGGTTGCTAGAGCCTATAATCACAATGAGGTTTTGTCTTTTGAAATATCCTCTGACTCTCATGGTTTGTGGAGACGAGAATCCTGCCAAGGCATTGAAAGATACCTCTGAATTTTCAGGGCTATCTTCTATCCCACCTATCACCACTTCTACTTCTATTTTGTCTTCTTCTTCATTTGATTTATCAGGGTCATCTGCATCCAGAATATATAGTTTATATGTAGCACATTTATGATTTCTATCAAATTTCTCATCGTAATGATAACACATGCCTTTTGCCTATCATTCCTTCATTTCTTCAAAATTGAGGTGTTTAATTGGTAGGGCTAGGTTAATTTTGGGGGTGGTGTAAGTGCTTTGTATTATGCCATTTTGCATCGGTTTAGGGGCAATGTAAGTGGTTGATGATTTCCCCATAGGTGGTTTCCATAATCGACGTTGTGCCTTGATTTTGTCTTCAGCTAGTTTCGCCAACCCTATGGTCTGCATCATGGTTGTGGGATTATACATTTGTACCTCTATGCAGATTTCTTCCTTTAATCCATTGATGAAATAGTCCTGAAAGAAGGAAGCATCTAGCCCGGTTGTTCAATTTGCCAATCGTTCAAACTCAGCTTGATAATCTCGTACCAAAGTGGTTTGGCACAATTTAGTGAGGGCTCCTATGAAATTTTCAAAAGTGCTTGGTCCAAATCGTACTAACAGATTTTGTGTAAAGGTTAACCAAGTAGGAGTGTCGTTGGTTTTTTTGAACCACTGGTACCATTGGATGGCTTCATTCTCTAAGTGGAAGGACGCAATATGCACCCTTTGTCTTTCCAGAATTTGATTCAACGAGAAGTATTGTTCTGCCCGATAAATCCAATTTGTAGGGTCACCGCCTTCAAATTTTGGAAAATCTAACTTGGTAGTTCTGGGTAGGATGGATGTTTGTGGCCCTCCCAAGGGTGATCGGGGCGACGATCCTCTGTTAGTGTGATTCGTGTGCGTTAGTGCCATATTCTGACCGATAGAGTCTAGCTTTAAGTTTATTGCGACTATTGTATCTTGGATATTCTGTGTCTTAACTGCATTCTCCTCCTTGACTTTGTGAATTTCCTGGGAAAGTTTATCCATATATTGTGACCTTCTATCGTCTTCCATGTGAAATTTTGTGATTTTACTTGTCCTCCACTCAACAAAATTTTATCAAAAGTAGCAAAAATTTGTGTTGACAACTTTTTGGTGCAAAAATTTGTCAAAATTAAAAAAATTGTGTTGACAACTTTTTGGTGCAAAAATTTGTCAAAATTTAAAAAATTGTGTTGACAACTTTTTGGTGCAAAATTTGTTGTTCAACTATGATTTTTGGCCCTACGAGCCTTGGCAGGTAGCATCTTAGCTGGGAACAATTGTCACGTTTGATGAGGTGGGACAATGCACGGAGGTCGAGGTGAGAGTTCAGCAGACAAGGCAAACCAAGAGATGAGAATAATGCACAGTGGTCGAGGTGGAAGTACAACAGACAAGGCAGACCAAGTGGCGAGGCGATAACAAGTGGGTAAGGAGCGGGCAACAAGTGACACATTAAGTGAGGGGGGGACACAAGGGCGGGGCACAGCCAGCAACATGAAGTGACAGCAAGCAACGAGGGACAAGGCATAACAAGCGGTTACAGTGAGCAAGCAAAGGATGACACAGAATGAAGTGACCAGTGGTACAACAAGGTAAAGTGAGCGACCAAGGGATGAAAGGGGCAAGGATCAGCTCGGGTGCATGAGGTGCAAGGACGCAAGGCAGGCGTGACCGAAGTCAAACTTCGTTATGGGGTTGGGGTGCCAAATAAACCCAACAATTTCCTTTTTCTGGTGGATGTGGGATATTTATCCCAAATTTCTTTGTTGACTATTTCTCTCCGATGAGCGCGATTCCTTTCCCGATGCCAAAATTATTTTAAACCTTAGAAAACTTTAATAATTTTTGTCGAAATAATCAAATGTCACCTGAAAATGTTACAATTATGCCGTAGAGGAGGATTAATCGAGTTTTTCTCAACCAATTAAAAAATATTATGATTGTTTGGACTTCTAAATAGAGATTCAATATATTTTGACATCCTTTGAACGAATTTTACATTGAAAAATTATTTTAATGGTTTTGTCGAAAAAACTCTGCGCATGCCGAAGATCTTCTCACGTTGATCGATGATTTCACGGTTTGCTTATCCCGCTGCTATTTGTATTTAATGGATGTGCTGCTATATTGCCCATGTTTTATTGTTAACTATCATCGAAGGTATGTCATAATTTGAAACGAGATTCGTTTACCGGAGTTTTGTTTGTTGTTGTCGAGAAAACTTTGTTTTTGACGATCAAAATATTTTTAGTGTGCTGTAACTGGTTGTTGTTTTCGTTGGTGTAAGGTAGCGATGATTATGCAATGGTGGTAGGATTTTGTAGTGGGTGTCCTGGAATGTGCTCTGATACCAAGATATTATGACTCCAAGTGAATGGCTCTAAATTGAATAGAATTGTAGAAATATAAAGAATCGTAGTTGAAAAATAGAGATAAACTCTTATGTATTAATTTGTATATTCTTAGATGATTTCTTACATTAGTTTGGGTGAGATATATATGAGTGAGGGGGTGTGACCAACGGTCACACCTTTGTGAAAAATAAAATAATTAATGCTAATATATTGTTAGGAGTAGAATCCTAACACCCATTGCTTAGAAGCTACCGTGCCTCATCCTACAACCTTGGTACCTTCTCCCAAAACCTCTGCATGATGATCTCGTACATATTTTCATAGAAGTGTTAGGGATTTTTACCCACTTCTTGGTATTTTGTATATAAACATCATAAATGAGAAGGGTTGTCCATCATCCCCTACTTAGTTTAGTGGTAGGGTGGGAAACCAATATTTCTTCTAATGCAAGAATAGCCATTCAATTTCCTCTCCTTAAATGTCCTCAATTGATCGTTCATTTGGTCTACAATGTATTTGTCACTAGTCAATCATTTATGTATGGTCTATATAGGTTTGGACAATGTGAAGTAGGGCTATATAGAGCTTTAGGCCACCCCTCTTCCCAAGAATTGTAGTTGTACCTAACAATGCCATTTGAATGTCTTCCTTGAACAAACTCTAGTAAGATACTAAAGTTGGATAATAAGTTTAATTTCTTTAGGTGTGAGATTAAAAAAATCCTTCCAGTAGGTGTTGTGTGTCTATAGTAAAAATATTTTTAGAAATTTTAGCTATAGGAAACCCACATTGTAGGATCATTAGCTACTTTAAGCATCCCCTTATGACTCTCTCCCTCATATAAAATGCATCTTTGGTCCATTGAGAGAGTTTCCAATGAATCATATCTTTCTACTATAGTTCCCACCAACTATGGTGATGTAGGAGCATCCAAGGTGTACAAGCAATCCCACATCACCAAAAACAAAACAAAAAAAGAAATTTTTGAGTGTTGCTTTTTAAGACAAAAAACATGTATTTTTAAAAATAAAACTCCAGATTTACCAGTGCTTAAGTGGAGGTTAGATCTTTACATGTTCAATTGATCTTTTCTTGGGTTGTTTTACTACAAGAAGACATGATAAAAGAGGATTTTGTTTTAACAATTACCAATTTGTCGCCAATAATACTATAAATAAATAAAAGACAAGTAAATGGAGTAGACCAGGCCTGATTAAGAATATTTTGACATAATACTGGCACTTTTAGTAGGTTAAAAGAGGATTTTGACATAATACCAATAGTTGTAGGAGGTAAAATTGGACTTTGGCATAATACCAATAGTTATAGTAGGTTAAAAGAGGATTTCAGCACAAGACTAGTAGTTGTAGCAAGTTCTTTTCAAGCTTTTTAAGAGTGTTTTATAGAGATTTTTTTATTATGATTAGGCTTATGTGAATTTATATCTATTGTTAAATATTTAAACTTCTAGCAAGTGAATCAGGGTTTTCTCATTGTAAATAAAACCTAAGTGCAAATGCTAAAAAATAAATAAAATAAATTTAAAATTATTTTTATTGTGCTCAAAATTTGTTTGGCAATTACTTGGTTGGTCATCTTTAATTGGATCAACCAACCTAGACTACATCATATGGGCAGCTCCAAACTTGGGGTACTAAGTTCATGGCTAGCCTCAATATCCATATTTTATTGATTCTTTAGGAGTCTATTTGGAAATATAAGATAAACATTTTGAGGGCTTCTTCCATCACTTGCATAATTACAGGTGTGTAATTTCCCTCCTCAACCCTTTGATATAGATAGTCATAGAATTCCTTGAGTCTCTTTATCTAAGGGAAACCCCATCTCTTTCTCTTCCCTCTTCCCTTATTTTGTGACTACCTTCAAATGGTCCAACCTCCTATAATACTATAATAATGGGTGAAGGTAGAGCATATGTGGGTTAGACAACAACAATGGAAAGTGGCCAAATAAGGTGTGCTCTTGGTAATGAGGGGCTAGCAGGTCTGGAGGTTGTGTCCATGATGGTTTAGGATGGAAAATGGGACCAACAGTGAAAAGAAAACTTTTTCTTATTTTGGGGAATGGAGTGATTTTATTACAATTTGCACATTTTAGGGTGCTTAAATAATTTTGGGAGAGGAGTGAATCACTCAAGGAAAAGTGAGCAATTTGCATACAAATACCAAGTGGTTTACCCACTATGGGGGTTTTGGCAACTCTGAATGTTTGAGCAATTCGCTCATCAAACTCAAGCAATTTAGTCACCAAACTAAAGTGTTTCATTTGTTTTTTATTAATGGTCAAGACAAGGGTTTTTGGAATGAAAGCTAAAATTCAGTATATTGATTTGCTTTCACAGGTTATAATTTATATATTTGAGCAGCTCAGATTAGTGAAGGCTCATTTATTTACGTAAATCAAATCTCCTTAACATAGCTAGACACCCTAACATAGACAGTCTAATTTATATCCTATATGCTCTCAAAAAGAACAAGAAATGTGCTAACAAAACTTAGCTACGTAGGAATAGAGATATATGCTAGAATTAAGCTATCAAAGTCCAACATTCTCCCCCTTAAAGTTGATAGGGCTGACAAGACAGTCTCTCAACTTTATATACTGAGCTTTAGAAACTCCTTTGGTGAAGATAACTATGTTGTCCAAAGTGTTGCAATGCTTTAGTCAACCACCTTTTTCTCCACCATGTCTCTAATGAAGTGATACTTCATGTCAAGGTGCTTTGACATGTTGTGGTGGATAGGATTATGTGCCAATTGGATGCCACTCATATTGTCACAATACAATATGGTAGGATCATTTTATCTTTCACTTGTTTCTTCAAGTACTTTTCTCAACCATAAGGCTTGGGTACTAGCATTTGTGATTGCTATGTACTCAACCTCAATAGATGATAGTGCTACAACAGTTTATTTTTTAGAACTCCAAGTAATTAGTCCTAAACCAAGACTAAAACAATTCCCTGAAGTAGATTTCCTATCATCTATATTGTTGCCCCAATCACTATCACTAAAGCCAACTAATTTTACATCATCATTTTTGTGGTAATGGATCCCATAATCCATTGTACCCTTTACATATCTCAAAATTCTTTTAGTTGCTTGTAGATGAAGTTCATATGGATCAGCCATATACCTTGATACTAGAGAAACAACATATTGAATATCGACAATGTGTTGGTGAGGAACATTAGACTCCCAACCATGCTCCTGTAAGTGGTCTTGACCTTTGACGCTCCATATTATTTTTTTAATTGTATCCCATGACCTATTGGAGTTGCAACAAACTTGCATTTCTCCATAGAAAATTTCTTTATCATGTCATGAGCATATTTATGTTGACATATGAAGATTTCATTTCCTATTTGATGTACCTCCATTCCTAGGAAGTAATGCATCAAATCTAGATCCTTCATTTTAAACTCTTTCATCATGGAGTTTTTGACCCTCATTCATTTTATCACTACTACCCATGAATATTAGATCATCCACATATAAGCACACAATGAGGATGTCTTTACCTTGTTTCATGTAGTAGAGAGTAGGTTCACTTTTTCTCCTAGTGAATCTATATTTTTGAAAGTAGCCATCAATGCGTGAGTACCATACCCTTGGTGCTTGCTTTAGTCCATACAATGCTTTCTTCAATTTGTAGACTCCTTACCTTGTTATTCAAATCCTTGAGGTTGTTTCATAAAAACCTCTTCATTCAAGTACCAATTAAGGAAGGCACTCTTAACATCCATGTGTTGAATGTTCCACCCTTTGTGGGCAACCAAGGAAATTACTAGTCTGATGGTCTCTTGTCTAGCAACAGGAGCAAAGGTTTCCTCATAGTCAATCCCATACTTTTGAGTAAACCCTTTTTCTACAAGTCTTGCCTTGTGTCTTTCAATGCTTCCATCAGCATTGAACTTGATCTTGTAGACCCATTTATATCCAATACATTTCTTTCCTTTAGGAATCTCCACTAGCTCCCAAGTGTCATTATTTTTTATAGAGGTCATTTCCTCTTTCATGGCTTGTTGCCATACATCATGATTACATGATTTTTTATAACTAGATGTCTCTAGCTCCACACTAGTCATTAAAGCATAGTTTACAACATCTCACTTAGATTCTTGGGAGTCTTCATCACCATACATGTGTAATTTTTTAAGTCTTTTCAAGACTTCATTCATCTCACTAGCTTGGCTTCTAGTGTACCTTATTTGAAAATTCTTGTCCATCATTTGAAAAGAAGGATGGTACTGAAGTGTTCTCTTACCTCTTGGTGGTGTATCTTCTTCCATTGGCATTGGAGAAGAACTTGCTGATCTTTGTGGAGAAAAACTTGGAGTAGCACTTGTTGTACTTGGAGTAGAACTCTTCTTTGGACTTGGAGGACTTCCATGGTTGTTCTTGTTAATGGGCTGCACTTGAGAGGAGCTTGCATCTTGAGATCCATCATCAAAAAAATGTTTTTGATGACCCCATACTCCCCCTTCATAAAAAATTACATCTCTTGAGATTACAACTTTGTGTGTTTTTGGATTGTAGAGTCTATATGCTTTTGAAGACTCACAATACCCAATGAAAATACATGCTTGACTTTTGGGGTCAAGTTTCTTTCTTGTCTCATCAAGAATGTGTCCATATGCAAGACAACCAAAAAATTTAAAGTGCTTTACATTTGGCTTTTTGCCATACCATCCCTCATGTGGAGTTATCCCATCTAAACTAGAAGTGGGACTCTTATTCAAAATGTAAACACTTGTCCTAATGACATAAACCCAATACATGTTACTTAGCTTCTTGGTTTGAAGCATTAATCTAGCCATTTCTACAATCGTGCGGTTCTTTATTTCAGCCACACCATTTTATTATAGGGTGTAGATAGTAGTGAATTTCCTTTTGATCCCACAATATTTACAATATTTGAGAAATGCATTTGAGAAAAACTCCCCTTCTCTATCAGTCCTTGATATTTTGACAACATACTCACTTTGATTCTCTACATTATTTTTTAAATCCTTAAAACATTCAAAAGCTTCATCTTTAGTTTTCAAAAACTAAATCCAACACATTCTAAATAAATCATCAATGAAAGTGAGAAAGTAAGAATTGTTACCCAAGCTTTTGGTATGCATTGGACCACAAATGTATGAATGTACCAATTGTAGTGGATGGCTTGCTCTCCATGCTTGACCACTTGGAAACTTTTTTCTTGAGTGCTTTCCCAAAGCACATCCTTCACACACCTCCTTATGCTATTCAACTTTTGGTAATCCGCACACCATAGCTTCAGAAGTTAACAACTTTAAGCTTACAAAATTAAGATGATCAAATCTCAAGTGCCAAAGCAAACTTGAATTTTCTATGGCTACACTAGAAATTTGAGCACCTCCTTATTCCCCAAACTTAAGAAGAAATAGCCTATTCTTTGTCATAGGTACATTTGTGACATTTCTATTACAATTGTTTTTGTCAAAAATTACACATTTTCCATATTCAAAAACAAGTTTATAGTTCTTTTCCATTATTTGTCCAACACTAAGCAAATTATGTTGGAGTTTAGGAGTGTAATATATATTGTTCACCTTCTTTGTGCCTTATTTTGTTGGAACCTCCATGGCTCCCATACCTTCAACTTGTAGTGCCTTGTCATCCCCCAATTTGATCTTGGACTTGTATGTAGGATCCATTGTAGCAAATAACTCTTCTTTACCACTCATATGATTTGAAAAACCAGTATCCAAAATCCAAGTTTCATTAATATTTTGATCTGATTTTCCATAGGTGAGGAACAAATTGGAAGTTCCTTCCTCTTATCCATAGTTTCCATAGTTATTACCTCTCCCTTCTTGAGAAGCCTTGAGTATACAATCTCTAGCAAAGTGACCAAGCTTGCCACAATGAAAACAAGACTTGTTTGATTTGTCACCTCCTCTTCCTCTTCCTTTTACTTGGTAGCCACCTCTTGATCTACCTCTTCCTCTTGCTCTTCCTCTTCCTTGTCCTCTTCCTTGTGCATTGCCATGAGTCTCACCTTACTTGGATGAGAATGCTTTGTCACAACCTCCAAAGATTGATGATATAGAACATTGGAGTCTCTCTTCATGGGACATCAAAGAACCAATTAGTGCATCAAATGTTAGAGTAGACAAATATTTAGATTCTTTAATAATAATAGCAATATGATTCCACTTATGAAGAAGTGTTCTCAACACTTTCTTCACAACCACTTCAGTTTTTATGTCTTCACCAAGTGTCTCCATTTTGTTTACAATTGCTTTCACTCTAACACAATAATCTCCCACTCTTTCATCATCTTGCATTTTAAGATTTTCAAAATCTCTCTTCAATTTTTGAAGCCTCACTTGCTTCACTTGGTTGCTCCCTTGATAGTTATCTTGCAAGGCTTTCCATGCTTCGAGGGCTGTTAAACAAGAAGCAATCATTGGAAAGATGATTTTCTCCAAAGCTGCTTGAAGATGGTAGAGAGCAAATGGATTTTTATTTTGGGCATCCTTCTTACTAGTTCTATCATCTACACTCAAGGTGTTCCAATCTGCTGGTTTATTGTAGCCTTCCTCTACTATGTCCCATAGCCCTTTGCCTATGAGTAAGGTCTTCATATTGATAGACCAATACTCATAATCTAGCCCATTAAATTCAGGAATGGGAAGGTTGTTATTGGAAACCATTGATGCCTAATCAACAAACCTTAGTAAAAAAAAACATTAAAAATAACAATACTCTATTTACAACACCTCTTTCGATTGATTACAACAGGTTTAAAAATGACAATACCTCTCTCTCTGTCAATAGCAAAACAACAATAAAAAAATTAATTCAGCAGTCTTCTTGTTAACAAATTAGCAGTCTCCTTTTTGCCAAACTACATGTAGATGTTCATTTCTCTACGACACCAGTCTCACGCAGTCCTCTCCACTTTAATCTAACTACACAATATACACCAATTTTCTTGATGTCTCCTTTTTGCAATCTTTCTTCTGTAGTTGCACCAGATTCCAATGCCTTAGCCTTCCTATGCTCGCAATCAAATTTTCTTTACCACAACCTCCAAGATCGGTATAACATAACGATAGACTGGCAGACGTCTCAAGACATATTTTAAAAAATACTACTATCTTATATACCGTGACTCAGGACCCATTTCAATATTGCAACACATAGGTAGAACTCATTCAACGTCGTTAGGTAGGATTCTTAGCATGGGCTTCTTAGCACATGACCACCACTTAGCATCTCTTCCAATGCACAATATTAGAGGTATCAACAAGATTCAACGTAGCTTATGGAATTTCAATTTCAATTTTGAGATTGTAGACGTGGCCTTTTTTTTCAACATTCTACAACATTCCCTTCCACGTCACAACTTCACTTCTTGTCTTCACAGTAGCAAATCGCAGCAAAGGCTCCACTCAGAATGATACGTCATAGAGATGAAACTTACAACAATAGGTGATTCTCCATACGCGATTCACAGGTTACAATTTATAGGTTTGAGCAGTTCAGATTAGCGAGGCCCATTTATTTACGTAAATCAAATCTCCCTAACATAGCTAGACACCCTAACATAGACAAAGTCTAATTTATATCCTATATGCTCTCAACAAGAACAAGAAATGTGCTAACCAAACTTAGCTACATAGGAATAGAGATATATGCTAGACTTAAGCTATCAAAGTCCAACATGGAAGGGTCCCAAGCCTTTTATAAATGATAGAGAAACTTCTAGTAGGAACAAAAGCCTAAGGTTGAAAAGGTACAACTAAATAAAAAGATCGAATAAAACAAATAACATGAAAACTAACACAAGAGGCCAACAATAAAAGTCTGCAGACAAAATAAGAGAGCAAAATGGCTAATATTTGGAGAGGCTAACATCAACCTCCAAGTATTTCTTCTTCGTAATCTACACTAGGACCTACAACAACTCCCAAGAGTCTTTCAACATTTGTCCATCTCATTATTCTGATAGAACTAAAATTTAGCCTTAGTCACAAAAGCAACGAGACTGTTCCATTTTATTTCCCCATAATTAGCACTAAAAATAATGCTTCGAGAAATAGAACTAGTCCTCAAAGGGAACATATCCATGATAGAGCACAACCTACAAAATTTCCACATTACCAGAGTTGGAATTACCATTAAGGCCTAAAGAGGAGATCACTTGAGAAGGAAACAAGTTCATCCAAATATTGTTTGAGCTACTACTAACTCCTTGATTGGCCATAAAGTCATCAACTTTGTTCCCTTCTCTTAACATGTGCATGATTTTCACCTCTTGGAAGGACTGTAACAAAGACTTGCTATTTCTTAATATTTCTTCGACTGTTCAACTTGGTTCTCCCTTCCCAATTAAGTAGTTAATGATGTTCTGGGAGTCCTCTTCCACTATAATATTTGGAGAATAAAGAAAATATTGGAGCTTTATTCCAGATAGAAGATCCCTTGCTTTTATCACATGGTTGGTTTGTATACCATAATGCTCTGAGTATGTATCAATAAAAACCCCTTTTGAATTCTAACTACACCTCCACCCCAAAAATTTCTTGGGTTGCCTTTCGAGGCCCCATAAAAGTTATGTTTCACCCAAACTTCCTTAGGAGCCTTCCATTTGGTGTTCTTTCTAATATCCTCCTTCAAGATGGGGTCAACACCAACCTAAGCTTCCAAGTTCCAATATTTAGCTATCTTCTTTTCTACCCCTCTCTTAGCCCCATCCTAGTGCTTAGTAATTGAGACATTCTCACGAGCATCAAACTTTATTATAAGAAAAACCCTCTTTTCATATCTACTAACACCTCTAAAGATCCTCTAGTTGTGTTCCAACCATATACCCCAAAAGAAATGAGCAAGGGAAAATTCCATAAACATGTGAGTCTATCACTTTTAAAAGGGAAGTACCATTGTTCCATAAAACCAAGGATTGAATGAGGCACCACCCACAAATAGCCAAAGGCTTGAAGCAACAAGTTGAGAACCTTTCTTGAAAAAGAACAAAGAATAAAGAGGTGCATGACTGATTCCTACCTTGCACAATGGGCACATATTTGGGATACACAATCCTTTCTTCATGAGATTATCTATCATTAAGATTCTATCTTGAAGGGCAATCCAGTGGAAGATAACAACTTTTAGAGAGATGTCTTTTAACCACACTATACTAATAAGAAACCTAGTAATGGATTCATCCTTAGATACCATATATCTTGATATAGTCGAGTAAACTCCAGAAGAAGAAGGGGCCCAAATGAGGGAGTCTTAAGAGAGGCGTAAGGGAATGTAATAAGAGAGTAGTAAATTATTCACAAATGATACCTGATTTTGAGCCTCCTTAGTTGATACAATAATGGAGATATCCTTCTATATTTTTAGGGGTCCTTGACCTTCAAGCTAATCACAAACCCTAATATCAAATTTGTCCTTTAGAGGAAAAAAAATTCAACTGCATTCTCTTAAAGCATAAAGGGGCTTATCTGTAATCCAAGTATCTTCCCAAAATATAATGGAGTTACCATCCCTAAGCTTCCATTTTAAACCTTTCATCATGAGAGATCTTGAGTTAACAAGCCCATTCTAGAAAGCATAACCCTTAGGATGGTTCTCACATCTAAAGAAGGGTATGTAAGAATCTAAGTACTTGGCCCTAATGACTTTGACCCAAGGAGTTTCTCCTTCTTTGATTATTCTCCAACCAAGCTTAGACAATAAAGCTTCATTAAATTGTTGAATTTGCTTTATGCCCAACCCTCCTCTCTTAGGTCTACACACTTTATCCCAAGCCAAAAGAGGGAGCCTCTAGCTATTCTCAGCCCCTAACCATAAAAAATATCTTTGGATTTTATCCAAAAGCAAGGCCACTTTTATAGGAATTTTTAGCATCGAAAGAAGATAAACTGGTAAATATTGAAGAGTAAATTGTAAGAGTTGCACTTTATCTATCCAGGATATCAGAACACCCTTCCACCCTCATAAATTATGTTGAAATATTTCTATCATAGAATTCTATAGCACATATTTAACTCTTCATTTAAAAAGAGGCAAGCCTAGATAGGTTGAGGGAAAATCAACAATATCACAAAAATTTGTTTTGGAGATTTTGACCTATATAAGGGTTGGTGTGTTAACAAAGAAAAACTTGCTTTTGTTAAAATTGATGCATTGACCTGAATCTTGTTCATACTCCTAGAGCACCATCTTTATGTTAGTGGATTCTTTAACTGAAGCCTCCCTAATAATAATAGTATCATACATAAACCGATAATGAGTAATTGGTTCAACTGAAGTAGCTAGTTTGATCCTTCTAGTTGCCTTAGCCATTAAAATGAATAGGTAAGGGATAGAGGGTCTCCTTGTCTTAATATCCTCTTGCTCGAAAAGAATCTTGATCCTTGACCATTTACTAACATCAAGAACATAGGGGATGATATATGAGAGACCCAGATTCTCCAAACTGAACTAAAAACAAAGCTTTCTAAAACCTTGTCTAGAAAGGTCTAAAACATCGTATCATAGACCTTTTTCATATCCAATTTTAAGAGGAAGGACTTATATTTTATTTTGTTTGACTAGTTGGGACTCTTTGCTTAAGGCCCAAGCAATTCGTTTGAGCCATTTGAATGAACCATGCTAACAAGGAAGCTCGTTGAGCTCAAACTGAGTGATGGCTCTAGTTGTTTGAAGGTTGTGCATGCATTTCGTAAGAGCAATGAGGAGCCAATCAACTTTCATTCAAAGCAAGTGAAGCAGATGACTGGGGTAAGAGGATTTTATAGCCCCTGCCCCACATGGGTCTTTCTTGCCCATGCCCTACCTGCACCCTATGCAAGGGGTATCCGAGTGGGTTATCAACACATTGAGGTTCAATTCACCCCTCTAGGTAGTCTGCTCATGCACCATAAGTCTAATAGGCTCATTGCTCAAATTTATGATTGGTTCGATCATGAAATATGAGATATTTTCCTCTGTGTCTTATTTTTTAAACATCAATGACATGATATAATGCATTGACATCAAGGAGAATGGGGAAGAGGATAATGGAAAATTTTAGATGAAAAGAAATTGTAGAAGTAGGAATAATAAGAGAGTAATTATTGAAATAGTAGCTACTATTATATGTACATACATAATATTTTGACCAAAACAATTGTTGCTAAATTGAGCAAAGGTGCTACCCATTCACTAAAATATGAAGCATTCTCCCTTCCATGGTGGCAAGTTTATAGGCATTTTGGCCCATAATATCTAAGATCTGCTAGGACTCACTCCATAAGGAATCAAACTTCTATGATCCTCTAATTTTACCTAGTCCTTTTCCCACATGAGCATGAGGTCTCCTTTATACTTTGCCTCTATAGCTATTTTGTTGAACTATATATATATATATATATATATATATATATATATTATATATATTTTTTTTTTTTTTTTTTTTTAGCAAAAAACCCCTTGCGGGGCCGCCTTGGTTTGAGAGACCACGAACATGGGGTTTTACACCGTCAAAGTCACCTGGGAGTCGCACCCGACCCTGCCCACACCAACATTATCAATTGGATTTTGGATACCCAATTCAGCTTTTTGGTAGGGTGGAGATTTGAACCTGGGACCTCCCTTGGAGGATTGCCCTCTCCTCTCCAACTCACCTACAACACCTGGGTGAAAGCTAATTTATAGTAGAAAACACCCCTTTCGAGGAGTCACTTTCAACAGTTTGAGCATAGGAAAAATGGAGCCTTGTCGGCCTCTACCAACACATAGGACATTTCTAACTATACCATATATCTGCGGGATGGAGACAAGGGGAATGGAACCTGGGTCGGCCTCTACCAACACCCAGGGCATTTACCACTGCACCACAACAAACAGATATTGTTGAACTATATTTAAATGGCTTTTTAGTATTGCATTGTCCTTTTGAAAGCCTTCTTTCTTTTTTTTCTAAGATAAAAAATGAATTATGCCTTTCTTACATGTGTTGGATATCAATTTCTTGTAATTTGATTTATTATGATATTTAAAAAAAGAGAGCTTTAAAATGATTAATAGCATAGCCTCCTTATTTTAGACTAGTTTGTAAAAAAATAATCCAATGAATTATGCCTTTCTTACATGTGTTGGATATCAATGTCTTGTAATTTGATTTATTGTGATATTTAAAGAAAGAAAGCTTTAAAATGATTAATAGCATAGCCTCCTTATTTTAGACTAGTTTGTAAAAAAATAATCCAATGAATGCTTTTGGTGCTATTCTATTCGATTATAAAACCTTATGTAATTTGGTATACCTTATACGACTTTGAATAATTCTTTTAAATATCTTTGCACTTACCATTAACATATTATATAATTTCTAACAAAGATGCAATGATGTAATTAATTAAAAATGTGTATGTCTAATAATAATTCATATTTCTTTGATATACTATACCACAGTTTTTTTTTTGTAAGTTTAAAATTTTTATTTTTTTATTTTCCTAAACTTAACCCAAATGATATTTAATTAGCTGGATTGGGAATTTTAAAGTTAGCCAAACAACGATCTAATAATTTAGATTTGAAATGTGCCTTTACCAATACATATAGTTTGTCCAAAATATTCTTTAAAAAAACAGATATATTATTAATGTAAAACTATTTGTACTTCCTGTCATATAAAATATATACATAAATAGTCTATTGGAATTTGGAGGGGTTTTAGGTGCACTGTTATCACCGTGGAACTGATGACGATGTTGACGCGGAGACAGACATACAATATTCTAAGGGCGGCCCCGCTGTCAAAGTTGGCCCTACTGCACTTGTCTTTCACATGTTTTATCCATTCGTCACAAGGCGATTTTTTTATTCATTGGAAACTTCTATAAATTAACAGATGTTTAGATTTAAAACATGAACAGCCACACCAAGCAGTCAGCCTACTCTTTCGCCTAAGGGCGATTTTAGTTGGATAATTTCAGAGGAATATATCATTGACCAAGTACAATCATATCCCGCTCCTACTGCTTTTTTGTTCCCAGCGAGCGATGACGTATTCACTAAAATTTTTTGAACGACAACTTGGTCCTCCTACACGTATGCTCCGCGAATTGTACACGCTTCAGCTCTTTCGTCGTTGTAGTTTTTGAGAGACGTGTGGGTCGCTATATATAAACTATTCATGCTCTTAATGTCCTCAACTCGCAATTCCACACTTGTCAACTTAGCAGTCCCACGCATACTATCACCGCTCACCGGCTTTTTAAAATACAGTACATTGCTTGTTAGCGCCAATTCCCGCGAGCAACAATGGACATGTCACACAAACATCTGTACAATAAGAGTCCTCCAGCCAATCACGGAGAAAAGGCCTCGCAATTTAAGGGGATCCGCCTCCGAAAATGGGGGAAATGGGTCTCGGAAGTGAGACTGCCCAAATGCAGAAATAAAATTTGGTTGGGCTCTTACGACACCGCAGAACAGGCTGCCCGCGCTTACGACGCCGCAGTTTACTGCCTCCACGGACCCAGCGCAAAATTCAATTTTCCCGACTCCATACCTGCAATTCCGTCTGCGTCGTCGCTTTCCCGTAAGCAGATTCAGGTGGCAGCAGCCAAATATGCGCTCGACCAAATCCCCTCCAACAGTAATTTTGATAAGAAGAACTTATTGACGGAGAAGCTCGAGTCGCCGTCGAGGTCGTCCTCTGTTTCAGAGTTGGAATCGTCAAGTGACAGTCAAGTGGTCTTGGAGGAACAGGATCCACTGTTGTGGGAGTCTCTCGGGGATTCAAACTTCAATCAGTGGTTGAATTTGGACAATCTCCCGTTGCTTGACGCGGCGACGACATGGGATCTCATCTCTCCGGCTGAAGAGCAGGGGTCTTTTGTCTTTGACCTGACGGACTTGTGGAGCTTTTAGGCGGATGTGAAATTCTGTTATTTGACGTGAAAATCTAAATCAGAGAATTGCGGTCCTGGAGAAGTAGTTTTTAATCTTTTCCAGTTCAACGCGGCTCTATTAAATCCACGTCAGCAGCAATGGCCCAAGGATGAAGTAGATGAGGTGAAAAGGATAGGACGTAGATGGATAAGCATTGGAAGCTTTTGGGACCACTGGTGAAGGAATATTCTGCACAAAACTTAGGACGTCATTCTTGTACTGACTGTAACATTCTTTATTCCTTTGAATGGATAACTGCTAATTCACGACAAACGTATACACTGTTCATTGCCAATTCAATATAATAAAACTTTATTTTCGCAAACACCTTTAAGTAAAAATATCAAATCATTTATTTACACATTATTCAAATAAAACAACACGAAAGAGTAACTCTCGACGCCCTCACCTCCTGACAATTGGTGATTCTCAACCTGCATTAATCTTCCGCACAAATGAGTCAAGGAAATCAAAGTGATTACATAGAAAGGAAGGAAGGAGAGGTAGGATAAAGAAATTAAGAGGAAATTTATAGAATGCAAGGTTTTTATAAACTTAATGATAAATTGAAAGCGTATCATGTGTGCTTAATCTCGGAGAAAGATTTCATTGTTTGGGGTTATATTTACGAGGGTGTTTTTAGTGATAAACCAGTGAATAATTTATTTTTGGTAAAATTGGGTGGAGGATTTTCGTAGAAGAAATTACGAGGTAAAAAAGTTATTTTCTTTTGGCTACTTAAAATAAACTTTTGACTGTGGATAATCTATCAAACAAAATTACTATTTTTCTAATAGGTGTTAGTTATGTAAAGTTAATGAAGAATATGTAAAAATGTTATGTTAAAATGTAGATATTTATTGAAGGTTTTTATTAATTATGGAAGTGGGAATAAGTTGGGTTTTGCTAAATAACATGATAGATTGGATACAACAATGGGAAAGGCCATTGAGAAGTAGTAGATTAAACAAATTTTGGGATCTTATTTCATTTCACTATGTTTGGGGCATTTGGTTAGAGAGAAATAGAAGGCTTTTTAGAGGGGAGAAAATATCTATAGCCAAAATTTCTCAAACCATTAAAGGATCCATTCTAGATCTTTATCAATTTTGAAGTTGAAGGGAAAACCTAAATTTGGTGAGGAGGCAAGTATAGTCTTGAAATGAAATCTTAAACCTTTAAAAAAAGAGGATGTTGTCCAAACAAATTTGAGAGGTCAAGTTAGTTGGCATCCTCCCAAAGAAGAATGGATGAAACTAAATTTTGATGGAGCTTCTAAATGCAACCCATGTAAATCTAGTGGAGGGGCAGTTATTAGGAACAATAGTGGTTTTATGGTGGGGGTAGCTATTAAATATCTAGGCACTATGATCAACCATCAGGCTAAGGCTAGAGCAACCCTTGTTGGTGTAAATCTAGCCATAGACATAGGAGTGAAGAAGCTAGTGGTAGAGGAAGACTCTCTAAATATTATTAATTGCTTAAAAGGGAAAGCTAGGGTAAGTTGGCAAATATCAAGTATCATTGAGGAAATGTTATAACTATTAAAATCTCTAGAGAATTTTGAATTTTCACATACTTATAGAGAGGGTAACCATATGGGAGATTGTTTGGTGAATTGGGATATGCTTAGAGAAAATAACTAAATATGGATCCCCCTAACAAATTTTATCCTAACCTAATTTAGCTAGGGAAAAAGGATAAAAACAATTTAAGTTATAATCTGTAACTATCTGCAAAGTATATGTAGTGGACTGTTGCTAAGGCTATTGTCAGAGATTACAACTAAGGTTATTTTTTTTAATTGTTGTTACAACTATGTTCTAAAATTGTTGCTAAGGCTATTTTAAATATTGTTGTTAAGGTTTTTTTCCACTTGTTTTTTGGGGTTGCTGCTAATGTTTTGTATTTTAATAATGTTTCTAAGACTATCTTTTGAGTTGTGTAAGAATTATGATGGTGGCTTACAGGTGGTTTTTCTAATACCTGAATAGCTTCATTTTGTCTTGTAAAAGGGTATGGGCCCTTTCAAAACCTTGTATTTACCCTAATAAAAAAATTACTTAGATGATTATTATTGGGTAAATCACAAGTCAAAAGAATGGGTTTATGATCTCCTGCTCATAATAAAATATTTGAAGAGATTTTTATACTCTGTTTGCAACCATGTGTCGGATAATATTAATCTATCCAATATTTCTCTTACGTGAGTTTACCCCATGCGTTTATTATCCCGTGGATATTGAAACCTTGAACGATTAACACCCCAAAGACCATTTGAATTAACAAACAAAGTAAATTCTTGTATTGATGTAGACCATCTTGGAATACCATCATTCTTTTCCAAAGGAGATAGAACAATGTTGAAGTCATTGCCAAGAATTCATAGATCACAATAAATCATCATTGTATTTGATAAAAACATGCTAGGGTCCTTCCAACATCTTTTAAGAGGAGTAACTATAGTTGGAACATATACATTTATACCCCAACTTCGATGTTTTCCTATTTTCTACAAAATAGTCCAACAACCCAGTTAATTTTTACTTCTAATAATTGACCATTCCATTTGCATTTGTCTCATATTGTTATAATACTACCTGAAGCTCTTATAGAAGAAATTTCTAGACAATCACCCATCTTCTAAAATTTTTAAAAGTATTCTTACATTTCTAACTATGTAATTTTACTTCTTGTATTAAAATAAACTTGGGACTATAACAACCTAGTAATTCCTTAATTGCCTTTTTTTTATGGATCTTATTCATACACCTCATATTCCATGATATCATTTTTATCATCAACACTTTTTATGATTATGAGTGGACATAGCCCCACTTCTTGTTAACACCTCCCTTTGAGTTTCTTTTTGATGCATATGAGAGAAGGGAATCCTCCTATGGATGACCTTATCAAGTAGCACAAGTTACTATTCTCAATATGCATGATAATCACACATGCAATCAACAATCAAACTCCTAGGACAATAATATCTTAAGACATTAGTCCTATAAGATGATATTACTTCATTGCACAAAATGAAACTCCTTTGAGATGACACACCTGAAGCCCTTGTACGACGTACAATTGTATGGTTGGTCTAATTGTATGACATGTTCTTTAACTGTATGGTCATTTTCATTGTATAACCACATTCATCATATGCCAACATTCATTGTATGGTGGTCTAATTGCATGGTTTGTACAATAACATTCAAATGTACGATGGTTTATAGTTTGAATGATAATTCATTCAATGTCAACAACTTAGAAAGGCATACATATTTTGGGTTGAATGACACTTTTTTATACTCAACCTCTCAAGATAATAATTTCTCCTTCGTATTTTATTTGGATAGTCATCACACGTACTTGATAGAAGGGTGGTCACTGATTGATAGCAATTGATGGTCAAAAATTTTCATTTTGGTATTTCACCCAAGTTTTTCTCCTACAACTATAGTCAATAAATTGCAATACTGCATACCAAGTTATACAAATACAAACTTAACAATATAACATAATTGTTTTTCACTTAACATAGAGGGTGGGTTTGAAAGTGGATTAAAAAAATTTATATATCATCTTAAGCGACTAACCATAAAATAAATATACACTCAGATCAAAACCATATGTTTCTTATGATCCTCCCTATACATTCTTCTCTATAATTATGCTCTTCCAACTAATATTTCTTCTCTTCCTATCATTATTGGATGTCCTCCTCTCTCTCTAGGTAATTTTTCCTTGTTGGCTTCTACGTTCATTCTAGTTCTACTCCCACCACTTGTCTTCATTTTACACCCTACTTGCACCATTTTATTTTTCTATAGTTATGGAATGCCGTCAATTTTGGAATAATTCAGCAACCGTTTTAAAAATATTTTGATACCCCACATCATACTTGCCATGTAAGAAGAAATATTTCATGAGTGAAGTTTATGAATATCTTCAAAGTTTGAAATTGATATTTTGTACTTATCAATCTCAAAAGCATTCATCCATGTTGTCACTTCAATTTTTTTGTTCTTCCACTTGACCAAATGTTCATTATAGACTTTTCTTCTTGTCCTCTTTCCCAATATAGAGTCTATCAACCCTTCTATTTCATCTCATTTCATTTTTGGTAATTGTGCTATCCATTCTTCCATCAAAAAATTGAAAGTGATAACTTTGGCACTCTCTATAGGTTTTTCATAGTATGAATACAAATTTACCACATTAAAAAATTGGCGAGATGTCTACCCCTTTCTAAGAGTTCAATTTTATAGGTATTAGCTGCAAACTTCTTAGAAATCTTACAAGGTCTAATCTTCTTCCAAGTGAGCTCGTTTTAAGTGCCCTTTGAGAATATTTCCTTTGGAAAATATACCAAAATAAAATCTTTGACCTAGAATTCTTATGTTCAATGCTTAAGGTCAACATGTTGCTTATATGTTATAGTATACTTTTCCAGGTTGGCTTTCACTTCTCAATGCAAATCTTATAAATATTCAACAAAATCCTCTGCTATAGCACTAGGTTTTTGCAAATCAATTGTACTCTACAACTCATATACTCCTCTAGGACAAATTCCATACACAATTTTATATGGAATCTTGGTTGTACTTCTATTTACTAAATTATTATATGCAAATTCTACCTATGTCAATGTGGTATCCCATAACTTTGGCTTCTTGCCAACTAGACACTATAGCAAATTCCCAAGGCTTTTATTTATGACTCCAATTTATCCATTCATTTGTAGGTTATAAGTTGAATTAAAGCTTAACTTGATACCTAAATTCTTCCATAAGGTATGCCAAAAGTGACCTACAAACTTCACATCTCTATTTGACACAATGCTTTTTGACAAACCATGCAATTTTACAACTTCTTGAAACAATAAACTAGCAATATGAGTAGCATAATTTTTTTTCTACAAGGTATGAAATATACCATCCTAATAAATCTATCTACCACAACAATTAAATCATTTCCCTTTTGTGTCCAAGGTGTTAGAGAATATTACATTATTTGATAGATTAGGATGATTTATATTATGTTAGTGTCTATGTGTAGGATATGCACATGTGTCATGTAAGTAGGTATGCTAGTAATTAGAAGACTAAGAGTCTTGTATACAAGTGGTAAGATAAGAAGCCAAAGGTCATATGGAAAGCAACAGTCAAGAATTTGGAGAGTCATCTTGTATAGCTATATTATGGAGACAAAGCTCCATGAAATGTATCTAAAAAAGAGCAAATATCAAGTTTGTATATTTGACACATGAATATTATTATAAGTATTCTTGATATTATAAGTGAATGTTATTTCATTATTATATTGACCTGAATATATACATATATATTTTGCTCACATATATAATTCCACTCTTGATATTGGTATTTTGACCTATAATATTATGGCTTATTTATATTGGGACCTACGATATTTTTGTTAGTCTTACAATGGCACTGAGAGGGGGGGTGAATCAGTGTAGCTCTTTAATCATGAATTAATAGCTCTTAAAACAACAACAATTAAAACTTATAAACAGATACAACAAGTACAGTAAGAGAACATCACACAACACAAGATTTAACGAGGTTCACCAATGTGGCTACTCCTCAAAATGACTGCTTGGACTACCATCCAAATCCAGCCTTTGCAAAGCAACAAATTTTACAAACAGTTTACCAGCACCAACCCCTGATTTATCTATACCAATAGAAAGGAGCACCAACCCTTGATTTACTAGCACCAACTGGAAGGAGCACCAACCCATTATTTATCTGCACCAACAGAAAGGAGCACCAACCCCTAATGCCAAGTTGCAACATGGACATCAATTTGAATCAAGAAGTTTAACAAAAAATACCTACGCTTTTACAAGACCCTGACTAGTCTACTTCACCTTTGCGTTCTCTGTGCACTCTGCTCTCTCTGCACTATCACCTTGTACAATCTATTGCTTCACTGTCGAACAATCATCTTCTCCCCTTTTGCGCACTCTGCTTCCTTTGCGATCTTCGCACTTAGAATGATTCGACAACTTGCACTCTGCACACTATGATCGAACTTCGCACTCTGTGCACTACAATTGAACTTCACACTCTGCGCACTACGATCGAACTTCGCACTTCTCGACACTTAGCACGATTCAACTCGACTTGCTCTCTGCGCTCTTACGATCGAACTTTGCACATATCAACACACATTCAACTTTCTATACAACTTCTCCAAACAACCCTACTTTTATAATAACATTTTCATGATGAAAAACTCTAATCTTAGTCGGTTGTAACCCTAATCTTAGTCGACTGCAAACCCTAATCTTCGTTGGCTACAAACCCTAATCTTTGTCGGCTAACATCGATCTTCGTCGGCTTCAACTGCCCCTGTAACTCTTATGTTGCTGTTGCTACGAAAACACATGTCATGATATCACGACACTTTCACCTCCGTACGCTTTCTCTTAGCTTTGGCCCACGAGAAAACAACATGTAGCGATATCGCTACACTTTTTCCTTCGTATGCTTTCTCTTAGCTTTGGCCTGTGAGAATACAACATGTAGCGATATCGCTACACTTTTTCCTTCGTACGCTTTCTCTTAGCTTTGGCCCGCGAGAATACAACATGTAGCGATATCGCTACACTTTTTCGTTCGTATGCTTTATCTTGCCTTTGGGTCGCGAAACTGCGACATGTCGCGATATCGTGACACTTTTTCTCCTTAGCACTTTCTCTTTGCTTCGGGTCACGAAAACGCGACATGTCGCGATATCACGACACTTTTTCTCCTTAGCGCTTTCTCTTTGCTTCGGGTCGCGAAAATGTGACATGTCGCGATATCATGACACTTTTTCTCCTTAGCGCTTTCTCTTTGCTTCGGCCCCCGAAAATACAACATGTCGTGATATCGTGACACTTTTTCTCCATGCTCTTTCTCTTAGCTTTGACCAGCGAAAATACATGTCATGAAATCGTGACACTATTTTCTCTCTCCTATTTCTCCTTGTATCGGACCATGAAAATGCTACATGTCGCGATATCGTGACACTTTCACTTCCATACACTTCGTCTCTACTTTTGTCGCGAAAATGCGACATGTCGCGAAATCGTGACACTTTTCCTTCTCTGCCTTTCCTGCTTTCTTCAAGTCACGAAAATGCGACATGTCGTGAAATCGTGACACTTTTTCTTCTTTGCCTTCCTGCACTTTTCAAGTCGCGAAAATGTGACATGTCGCAAAATCGCGACACTTTTTCTTTCTCTTCCTTCCTGCGCTTTCGAGTCATGAAAATGTGACATGTCGCAAAATCGCGACACTTTTCCAACTCACTTTCTCTTTCCTGTTTTAGTCGCAAAACTGCGACATGTCGCAAAATCGTGACATTTTTCAAACTTGTTCTCTTTCTTCGAACTTGTCGCGAAATTGTGACACTTCTTCCTGCTTTCTCTTTTTCTTCCAACATGTCATGAAATCGTGATAGTTTTTCCACTTGCCTTTTTCTCTGCCAACATGTCGCGAAATCGCGACAGTTTTTCCACTTGCCTTTTTCTCTTCCAACATGTCGTGAAATAGCGACAATTTTTCCACTTGCTATTTTTCTTTCCAACATGCCACGAAATCACGACAATTTTTCTTTCTTCTTCTTTCTCTTCCAACATGTCGTGAAATCGTGACAGTTTTTCTTTCTTCTTCTCTCTCTTCCAACATGTCGCGAAATCGCGACAGTTTTTCTTTCTTCTTCTCTCTCTTCCAACATGTCGTGAAATCGTGACAGTTTTTCTTTCTTCTTCTCTCTCTTCCAACATGTCACAAAATCGTGATAGTTTTTCTTTCTTCTCTCTCTTTCGACATGTCATGAAATCGCGACAGTTTTTCTTCCCTACTGTATATGTCGCGATATTGCGACACTTTTCTTACTTGTCTTTTTCTTTGATCTTTTGCAAGTGGTCCACTTCGGTCTTCTTGGAAAATCACTGTACATACTCTGAGTAACCTTTGAACTCTTGTCTTCTGCATCTGACTAGCTTTTGAACTTCCTGTCCACTGCATCAACAGATCTATCTGACTGTGTTGACAACAATGACAATACTGTTTGCTGCACCTTGCTCAACAATCTCCCCCTTTGGAATTGTTGGCAACACATGTGAAATTTTCCTATAAATCTTCTCCCCTTTTGACAATAATACCAAAGGGCTCTTGCAGACTCCCCCTGAGTCTATGCACAACATTCTCAAGCACAAATTATTACAGTTAGCAAAAATTACAAACATGAGCAAAAAGATAAACAAATACACAAATGCTCCCCCTAAGAATGTGATCCCGATAGCTAGTCAATTCTTGGGAAATGTGACCACTCCATAATCTGTTGTTGGAATACAAATCCAACTTAACATCACTTTTTGTAACTTTCTCCTGCGTACAACATGCTGTCGTTGCAAAATATTCTGCCTCTGTTGTGGATAAGGAAACTGACTCTTGTTTCTTACTGTTCTACGCGACCAATCTGTCTCCAAGATAGAATGCACCTCCACTGGTACTCTTTCTGTCATCTACACATCCTACCCAATTTGCATCTTTAGGATACCATAACCCATACTCCATAGTACCCTTGTGATATTATAGAAGAATCTGTCTCTCTGCTATACTAACTGGTGGACCTCTTCTTCACTTAAAGAATCCTCACTCAGATCTATCTTAAACTGTGTTGGCTGCTAGATTTCTATCTATTGAGACTCTGACCTCTGTACTCTATCACCTCCAAAGCTCAGTCAATAGGCTCACTAAGAACCTGCTCAATAGGCTTACACATAACCTTCTTAACAAGCTCACATAGAACTTATCTAATATAAAAAACCTGTCCAAATCTGCTCCACCAAGCTCACTAAGAACTTGTTCGAATATTCTCTAGCAATCTCACCAAGAACTTGCCCAAATTTGCTCTAGAAATTTGTCCCAGCATTGTCCTCAAATATTTCCCAAAGGCCTTCTCAACGGCTCAATCAATCATGCTCAAGTAGTATTCAAAATGAACTCAATAATGAATGGCGATCTCAAATCAAATCCACTTCATAGAACTTTAAAAATCACTTCACACATAACTTGACTAGGCTCAATCAAATCAACCCAACCAATCATCACAAGGGACAACTCTCTCCCATACAACCCTAGTCCAAGTATGTATCAACCAACTCAAATAATTCCAACAATGCTCAACCACAAATATCACATAACAATGATACTCATGTTCTTTTCTAACTCAAGTTCTTTCATAACTAATGGGCTTCAACCACTATGCTTATAACACAAGGTTTAAACACAACTCTCAATTCAGAAAACCTTGATGCATTCAACCAACCACTTTCGAAAAAGGAAACCACAAACAGTCATTTTCCCTTCAATGATGTTTCAGAAATCAACCACCATAATGTTGTCACATGAGTCTCCTTGGGATTAGCTTGAAATCGTGCTACCATGCATACTTCACTTGTACCAACTTTTGTCCAACATTGTACCGACACTGCAATTTTACTGCCAACTCTGTGCAAGCATCAAACACTGTATCACAACACCAACCAAATCCCTTTTTACATTTTCAACTTGGTCTATGTTTTCTACGATCACCGCTGGTCACACCTTACTTTCAACTATTCGAATCAGGAGACAATATTTTGTTAAACACTTCACGACCAACTATGGTGCACCTTACTCAAACTCATACTTCTAGACCTCGGATAGGTAAGATTCACAAAGCAAAGTTGCTCATCTTGATGAGCTAAACATGAATCAATGATCAAACTTCAATATTTTCACCACAACATCATAATAGATCTAACAAAATTCACGTCAATGTGTAGTTCAAATACATACTGCTTTTATCGAAACACATAGATGCGGCTAGAGCAACATTCTTTCACCAACCAAATTATCTGAACTGCTATAATCCTTAACTTTGGATAGTGGCAGTAAGAACCATCACCAGTACAACAATGACATATAGCAATACTACCAATAAAGACAACTCTCAATTTAATCTCCACCCTTCACGGCACTTCCACAAACTATATGAACTGAAAACACACTTTGACAACTATACAACAACACCCCTAACTACTTGCCTTTCATCCTCAGGTAATCAAACAAATACATAGGAGCATTAAAATGAAACTTCAAGATTTCTCCCCCTGAGAATGTGCTACCTAGAGTTGCTTAGTGCAATAGCGGAGTAGTCTCCTTCAGTCCAAGGAGACACGATTTCCTTTCTTCTATCTTTCTCCAAACTTTCTTAAACTCGGGCTTGGATTTTTCAACTACATCCCTGTTTTGCATCTTTTCGTGAACTCAAACATTTCTCTTGTGTGGTAGTCTCTTGTGCATCCTTGATGAATGATTATTTTCCTTTTTATGTACCTGATTTATTCTCTGTCTGTGTTGCGTTCTTTGCGTCTGATGAAATCTACTGTTTTGCCTTAGATTTGATACAAAATTGCTTGGACAAAACCTTGCTATGTGCCCATGACCATTACATTGAAAATATTGTACATTTTGTTCACTTAGAAACGTAGAAGTATTTCTACTAGCATAACTCTTTGATTTATTATTCAATCCACAATAAATTGCCTTGTGACCATACTGGTTGCATCTGAAACAATAGCCATTAAAAGTATTATTATGAAAAAAGTGAGAGTGATAGAACCTCTTTTGTTGTGGTTGCTTTGTTATAGATCTCCTTTGATATTTTCTTCCTTTTGAAGATTTAGCTTCAAAATTTTCTTGCTTCGATCCTTCAACAATGAACTTCTTCTTCTCTGTAGAGATGGAAGATGAAGGTTGTTCAGCTTCATATCCAAGACCATGCTTATCCGTGGAGCTTCTTTGTTGGCTTATAATTTTATCTAGCAACTCTGTGCTCTTCTCGAATTTGAGATTTGTGTTGGCCTCTTCTAGTTGTTTCTTCAATAAAACAATCTCTTCCTCTTGTTTACATCAACCAATCTCTTTCTCATTGATCTGTGACCTGAGAGTTTCTTCAATCCTTTTGAATTCTTTTGCTTGTACTTTCAAACTGGTTATTATTTCATTTGCATCCTCAAGCTTTCTTGAGATTTCCTTATTCCTTTTTCTTTCTATCTTCAATTCATCTAGAGCTGCAATTAGTTCCTCTTTCAAATTTATTTCTGCATCAATTTCTTCTTTATCACATTCCTGTTCTTCTTCTATTTCTTCTTCGAGTGTTATGAGAAGACCTCCACCTGTTTCCTTTTTAGAATCATCCTCTATGTTCTCATTGTCATTTAACTTTAAAGCTTCGAACTGATCTTGATGAGTTTGTAACTTGGCCTCCTTGATCTCATCATCTCCTTCATGAATACTCCTCAGTTTGTCCCACATTTCTTTTGTCGTTTTACAACTCATGATCTTTACCAGTTCATTGTCTACTAATCCGCTCCTGATAGCTTTCTTTGCTTTTGAGTCATTCTCAAACAGATTCTTATCGGCAGTATCGGTTGAAAGAGTGATGGGTATTGTGTATTCATTGTTTACTAAATCCCAGATGTAGTATCCCAAAGCACAAAGATATACTTTCATCCTGATTCTCTAGATCACGTAATTTGTTCCGTCAAACAAAGGAGCTTGGTTTGATGAGAAGTCTTCAACCTTTTTTGGTTCAATTTTCTCTTCCACAGGAACTAAAACTGATTGAGATGCCCTTTTGGAGGAGGATCTATTATTCTTACCCATTGTGTACTAATCTAAGATCAACCCTTGCTGGTTAAGCTTGTACAAGGACTTAGCTCTAATACCAATTGTTAGTCTTACAATGGCACTGAGAGGGGGGTGAATCAGTGTAGCTCTTTAATCATGAATTAACATCTCTTAAAATAGCAGCAATTAAAACTTATAAACAGATACAACAAGTACAACAAGAGAACATCACACAACATAAGATTTAATGAGGTTCACCAATGTGGCTACTCCTCAAAATGACTGCTTGGACTACCATCCAAATCTAGCCTTTGCAAAGCAACAACTTTTACAAACAGTTTACCAGCACCCACTGGAAGGAGCACCAACCCCTGATTTATCTCTACCAACAGAAAGGAGCACCAACCCTTGATTTACCAACACCAAATGGAAGGAGCACCAACCCCTTATTTATCTGCACCAACAGAAAGGAGCACCAACCCCTGATGCCAAGCTGCAACCTGGACTTCAATTTGAATCAAGAAGTTTAACAAAAAATACCTATGCTTTTACAAGACCCTGACTGGTCTACTTCACCTTTGCATTCTCTGTGCACTCCACTCTCTTTGCGCTATCACCTCGCACAATCTACTGCTTCACTATCGAACGATCGTCTTCTCCCATTTTGCGCACTCTACTTCCTTTGCAATATTTGCACTTAGAATGATTCGACAACTTGCACTCTGCACACTACGATCGAACTTCGCACTCTGTGCACTACAATCAAACTTTGCACTCTACGCACTACGATCGAACTTCGCACTTCTCGACACTTAGCATGATTTGACTTGACTTGCTCTCTGCACTCTTATGATCAAACTTCGCACATATCAACACACATTCAACTTTCTATACAACTTCTCCAAACAGCCCTACTTTTATAACATTTTCATGATGAAAAACTATAATCTTAGTTGACTACAACCCTAATATTAGTCGGCTACAAACCCTAATCTTCATTGGCTAACATCGGTCTTCGTCGGCTTCAACTGCCCCTGTAACTCTTCTGTTGCTGTTGTCACGAAAATACATGTCGCGATATCGCGACACTTTCACCTCCGTACGCTTTCTCTTAGATTTGGCCCGCGAGAAAACAACATGTAGCGATATCGCTACACTTTTTCCTCCATATGCTTTCTCTTAGATTTGGCCTACGATAATACAACATGTAGTGATATCGCTACACTTTATCCTTCATACGCTTTCTCTTAGCTTTGGCCCACAAGAATACATGTAGTGATATCGCTACACTTTTTCGTTCGTACGCTTTATCTTGCCTTTGAGTTGCGAAACTGCGACATGTCGCGATATCGTGACACTTTTTCTCCTTAGTGCTTTCTCTTTGCTTTGGGTCACGAAAACGCGACATGTCACGATATCGTGACACTTTTTCTCCTTAGCGCTTTCTCTTTGCTTCGGGTCGCGAAAACGTGACATGTCATGATATCGCGACACTTTTTCTCCTTAGCGCTTTCTCTTTGCTTTGGCCCCCGAAAATACATGTCACGATATCATGACACTTTTTCTCCATGCTCTTTCTCTTAGCTTTGACCAGCGAAAATACATGTCATGAAATCGTGACACTATTTTCTCTCTCCTCTTTCTCCTTGTATCGGACCGCAAAAATGCTACATGTCGCGATATCGTGACACTTTCACTTCCATACACTTCGTCTCTACTTTTGTCGCAAAAATGCGACATGTCGCAAAATCGTGACACTTTTCCTTCTCTGCCTTTCCTGCTTTCTTCAAGTCGCAAAAATGCGACATGTCGCGAAATCGCAACACTTTTCCTTCTTTGCCTTCCTGCACTTTTCAAGTCGCGAAAATGCGACATGTCACAAAATCGCAACACTTTTTCTTTCTCTTCCTTCCTGCGCTTTCGAGTCGTGAAAATGCGACATGTCGCGAAATCGCGACACTTTTCCAACTCACTTTCTCTTTCCTATTTTAGTCGCGAAATGCGACATGTCATGCGACATGTCGCGAAATCGTGACACTTTTCAAACTTGTTCTCTTTCTTCGAACTTGTCACGAAATTGTGACACTTCTTGCTTTCTCTTTTTCTTCCAACATGTCGCGAAATCGCAACAATTTTTCCACTTGCCTTTTTCTCTGCCAACATGTCGCGAAATCGCGACAGTTTTTCCACTTGCCTTTTTCTCTTCCAACATGTCGCGAAATCGCGACAGTTTTTCCACTTGCTCTTTTTCTTTCCAACATGTCGCGAAATCACGACAGTTTTTCTTTCTTCTTCTTTCTCTTCCAACATGTCGCGAAATCGTGACAGTTTTTCTTTCTTCTTCTCTCTCTTCCAACATGTCGCGAAATCGCGACAGTTTTTCTTTCTTCTTCTCTCTCTTCCAACATGTCGTGAAATCACGACAGTTTTTCTTTTTTCTTCTCTCTCTTCCTACATGTCACGAAATCGTGACAGTTTTTCTTGCCTTCTGTATATGTCGCGATATCGCGACACTTTTCTTACTTGTCTTTTTCTTTGATCTTTTACAAGTGGTCCACTTCGGTCTTCTTGGAAAATCACTTGTACATACTCTGAGTAACCTTTGAACTCTTGTCTTCTGCATCTGACTAGCTTTTGAACTTCCTATCCACTGCATCAACAGATCTGTCTGACTGTGTTGACAACAATGACAATACTGTTTGCTGCACCTTGCTCAACAATTTTGAGGCAGCAAGGCTTAAAATCCAACAATGGTATCATAGCTACCACTTAACTCTATCCATTTTTTGATAGAGTTATATTTTATTAGCCATCATTACATTGGGGTATGTCCACTTTGAAAGCAAAGAAGACTTGGAATTTATTTTGAAGGTATTATTGAGTAGAGATTGAGGGGATAAGGTAAAAGTCGCCCTAATTTGGATGCTAAGGTCTTTCCACTTGGTTCAAGTAAAATCAATGAGACTAGGACTTAGTTTGAATAGATTGAGGGTCAACTCAGAAGGAATTTGGATGTGCAGGGACATTCATAGTCACCCTAATATTAATTTTGGATTCTCTAGAAAAGAGAAGAATTATTTATGTTCTTAGGTGCAACCTAAGACATTGAAGATAGATTTCAAAGATAGATACGAGATTGAGTAGTATACACTTCATGAGAATAGATAAAAGTTTAGTACTGAGAAGTGCATAGAAGAAGGCTCTAGATATAAGGAAAATAAATATGCAAAGAAAAGTTTTAGTTTTGGTTAATAATCAGAAAGATAAGGCTGGCTAGAGTACTATATTTACTTCAGTCTTGATCTTGGATTAGTTCTTCTGAAGAGGTATTCTTTGAGGAACCATTTCTACTATATAGTGGCTATCTAAGATCCCTAAGCACTACTATACAATGACTATCAAAGAGCCATAAAGTGTTATCATTCAACTAAATAAGAGATATAAGCATGGCTAGAAAAGTAATAGAGTAGAGCAGAAGTTCCATCCTACATAAGTCCTATCAAGGAGACCACGGGTGCTAATAGAGAGAGTGTAGCTAAAGGAAATAGGAAAGCATCATTAGCAATAAGAACAATGAGGATATCAAAGTACCATTTACAAATATAACTGGACAAGGGCCAAAGCATCATTCAAAACACTATTTACAAGTAAATGAGATAAATATCAAAATACCCTTTGCAAAGCTAACCACATGAGGGTTAAAACATAATTTAGAATGCTCTTTGCAAGTGAACTTGACAAATATCAATACACCATTCAAAGCACCATTAGCAGCAAGAGATATGCATAGACCTGAGCACCTGAGTACTATTCAAAACACCATTAAGAGAGGCATTAGATGTTAGAACTTAATTATTTTCTAATATTACACAACTAGACATGGAGGCAAACACAACATAAAGCAGAGGGAAATTAGGTAATATCCTAAATGAAATAAACTCAAACCTTAAGAGAATTTTGTAGATTACAATACCTTTATAAGATAAAGGTTGGTGACACATGTCACCATATAAATGACATGTGTCATGAGAAAAACACACATGTCAAGTGCAAGAAGGGAAACATACACATTATGATTTTAACATTCCCCTTAATGTGTACTTTCCTAAAAAATAAGTCAACATTAGATACATTCCCCTTAATGTTGAATTTCATTACAACATACATAGAGTATTTTGCTAAACTTGGAGAATTTGTCAAGTCCAAGTGACTTGGTGAATATGTTGACCACTTGATTTTGAGTACGTACATACTCCAAATGTATGATGTTCTCTTGGACCATTTATTTAATAAAGTGATGATGGATCTCAATGTGCTTTGTTCAAGCATGGAAGACTGAATTCTTAGTCATGTTAACGGTACTTTGATTGTCATAATATATGTGTGTTGGACCATATATGAGTAGCCCAATATCTTCAAGTAGCTACCTTAATCAAATTGATTCCTTAGTTGCATCAACTGCTACCTTATACTCTGATTTTACTAAAGACAAAGAAACGGTGAGTTGTTTCTTGGTGATCCATGTTATGGTACCTTGAACCAATTGAAATCCATAACTAGTAGTTAGTCTTCTAGTCTCAAGAAACTAGCCCAATCTAAATATGTGTACCCAATCAATGAAAAGTCATCACATATTGTGGATAAAATACCATGATAAGGGTTCCCCTTAAGGAATCTCAAAATACTCTTATATTTTATCCAATGAATCTTCTTGGGATCATGGATGAACCTAGAAATAAGGCCCATTGAATAGGTGATATCTAGTATAGTTGAAATTAAGTAGATCAAAATTCCAACTAGTTGCCTATAAAGGGTGTCATCAATCCTTTCTTCATCATCACTATTAACCAATTGCAATCAGGTTTTAATGGGAGTGGGTGATGGTTTACACTCCTACATATGAAACATCTCTAATAGAGACTAAATATACTTGGCCTAGGAGATGAATATCTTGCCAGGTTGTTGCCACACTTCTATGCCTAAGTAGTAGTGAAGAAGACCCAAAATAGTCATTTCAATTTTTTTGCATAAGTTCTCTTTTAGAAACCTTATTTCATATGTGTCATCACTTGTAATGAGAAAATCATCCACATACAATGTCACCATAATGATGTGGTTCTTCCAATATTTCACATAGAGAGTATATTCTATTATAGATCTAGTGAAACCAAGGTTGATGAAATAAGAATTAATTTTGGCATACCAAGATTTTGGTGCCTGCATCAACCCATATAGAGGTTTATTCAATCTAAGGACTTTTTTTATTGGTATTTTACTATGTACCCTAGTGGTTGATCAATATATACTTCTTATTTCAACGTACCATTGAGGAAATCACTTTTTACATCCATATGATATATAGGCCAATGTTTATGAGTGGCTAAAGCAATAACAATGCAAATTGTAGTTATTTTTGCCATGGGAGAAAAGGTCTCCTCATAATAAATTACTTCTTGTTGCTTATAGCCATCTAATGAGCCATTTTATTTATACTTTGCCTTGTACGCCCATTTTTTGCCAATGGTGGGTTTGCCTGGGGGTAAATCAACTAACTCCCATGTGTGATTCCGTTCAATGGAATCTAACTCTTACTCCATATCAAGAGTCCATTTAGGATCACCAAATGTTTCTTTTATATTAGAAGGTTCTAGTTGGCTCAAGACTTTGGCCATGAGGGTATAGTTCAATTGGTGTCTTTGAGCAGAAGGTCTTTTTACCTGTATAAGTGGGCAAGTGGCTTTGAGTTGCATATATGGTAGATTGAACCCACTTAGGAAAAGGATTTGATGATGTGGAAATATCATTATATGGAGATAAATTAGGAGAAGGAGTAAGACATGGATAATGAGTGGGAAGATCCTCATGTTGAGGAAGGCTTTGACTTGTGATGGAAGAGGAAGTATTAGGTGAGGGAGTGGATGCCAAGGGAACAACTATTTCCAAATTTGATTGAAATGAAGGGGCTATAGGAGAAGGATTTGGTGGGGAAAACTCATTGAAGGCAATATCCCTAGAGAGAAAAATCCTCTTGGAAATAGGCTCATATAAATTATAGGCTTTTTCACTTTCACTATAGCCTACAAAGATGAAGTTTTGGCCCTTGTCATCACATTTCTCTCTTTTTTTATGAGGTATGTAGGCATAAGCATCATATAAAAAGACTCTGAAATGGCCTGCATAGGGTGTATTTCCACTCCATACTTCCTCTGGTGTTATATCATGCAAAGCCTAAGTATAGGACTTATTGGTCAAGTATGCACAATACACCAAAAAAGGGCTTTAATGACGACTAAATTAAGGTGATTTTTTATGACAATTAAAAACCACCCTAATAGATCTTAAGAATGTGGTTTATAGCCACCCTATTAGCATAACCATCATATGAGGGTCACCCTGAAAGGGCGGCTATAAACCACCCTCTTAGGATCTATTAGGGTGATTTTTTATTATCGTAAAAAACTGCCTTAATTTAGCCATCATTAAAGTCATCCTAAGAGGGTGACTATAAACCATCCTTGTAGGACTAAGATGATGGTTATAAAATGTTGTCTTAGGGTGATGCGGTTTATACCTTTCATCTTAGAGGAACCCAAATTTTTTTAGGGTGTCTCTATAAGGGTGGTTATAAATTGCCTTCTTAGAGGTGGTTTAGTTTTTTTTAATACGTGGGCTTAAACCTCAACGTGGTGACATCATTATTTATTTAAATTTTTATGAATAAAAAGTTTACCATACCTTAGCTACTGTAACCAGTCCACCATGCCTTAGCTTCTGCAACCTCCACACCATGCCTTAGCTACTCTAACCTCCACACCATGCCTTAGCTACTAAAACCATTGTGCCTTAGCTACTACAACCACCACATATTAGCTTCTGCAACCTCCATGCCACACCTTAGCTACTATAACCTCCACACCGTGCCTTAGCTACTACAACCTCCACACTACACATAAAAACTAAGGCTCTTGGGCTTTGATTCGTGTTGTTCATTTTTTTGTTAGGGTTTGCCTTTAAATTTCTTTGAAACTTTTAAGGCTTCTAGGCTTCGATTCATGTTATTGGTTTAAGTATGACCTGAAACAAAAAAACGCAGAACAGAGAATAAACCACAATATCAATATATCAGGTTCATAATTTAGCTGCTCTCCTAAAGTAATTGCCTTTGGACTCCAATCCAAATCAGATCTTTGCAAAATCAATTTTGCAAACACTTCTGGCACTATTTGGAAGGAGCACCAACCCACGTAATTTTGCTGTGGATGGAGCACCAAATCTAGTACCAGCACCAACTTGGTAAATTAGATAAATTTAGAATGACATAAAATGTCTTCACTTCATTCCTGACCACTAGTAGTCTGCCATTAACTCAACTCTCTACACCTCCTCTTTGGCTCAACTTATTTTTCTTGATTCTTTTTCTTTTACTCCTCTTTCCAAGCCAATTCTCTCTAAAAGTAGCAACATCTTCTCTTATCAGTTATTCTTTTTATATTGCTTTAATCACCTTCAGTAAATCCACATCTTTGGCCCATTAGATCATGCATCACAGCTATTAGGTTCATGCACTTCGGCTGATGAAAGCTCCCCATAATACGTCTTTTGAAACTTAGCTGCAATACAACAATTTTGTTTCATGTACTTATTTGTTCAATTTCTTCGAATACGACTTTTCGTCTTTTTGAAACTCTATATATGATTATTAAACTTTCCGATTCTTCATGTTCTCCGGTTTTTACGTATGCTTCTAATCGTATTAGGAATGCAAATTTGACCTGGAATGCTTTGATATCACTGCTGTTCTTTTGAATGTGTTCAATTATGCATGTTTGTTTGATGCATTTATGTCCAACCGCATCAGCGATTAGCGCTGTCATATTAAGGCTTGATTCACCTGCATGTGCTTCGGTTGCATGATACCATCGGTACATTACGTGTCCCATACGTATTCCTGCGGGTTTACTGGAGACTATTACTGTGGCGATATCGCGCGACTACATGGCTTATCTTCAGCGTGCACCACGGGACATCACGAAATCACGACCATTTGGCATAGCTTTTTGCGCTCATGTCGGCAGTATCGCGCCTGAACACTGGCGGCCGTCATCATCATGTCATTAAATCATTGACGCCAGAAGCTGAAACGCTTTCCTTTCATCACATCGTAATCGTGACGCACCAACTGTTGGCTGATCATCATCACCGCTTGTTGCTGTCATTGACATAAACCTTCAGTGCACTCTTCTTGCTGATGGCAATGAAAATGAACATGTCAACAATGTGTGACACTTTACTCTTACTGTGCAACTGGCGCAGCTCGTGAAAATGGACAATAAGAAATGATGACACTTTGCTCTTCATTACGACTTGCTTGCAAACTCTGCAAGTAGATGCATATGCTTGAAGTGACCTTTGCTCGCCATTAAAACTTTGGCGCAACTCAGCGAAAATGAACATGTCGGAAAATCCTTGGCGCTTTAAATATGGCGACGATCGTCGTCAATCTTGTAAACAATCAGCAGGCGCTTTGAAACTATCATGCGGCGATCATTAATCTTCTTATTCGCCAAAATGTTTGATGCCGCATCTCTTATATGCTCTTTGCTGCTCCATGTAGTAATGCTTCTGCTTTTGTTGCCATATGCTTTTACCTTGCCTCTTTTTCGTAAGTACGACTTGTAATATCATTAGCGCATCTTTTAGTTCTACACTTTTGACTAGTAAGCGAAATGCGCTTACCTTGAATCTTTGAGAACTTACGCAATGTACGTCTCACCTTAGTTCCATGTGTTTCATCATGCAGCGATAATAAAACTACCACGAACTTACATTCATTTCAGCATGTGGCGATATCAGCTTGCTGTTCTTTCATTTCAACGTATGGCGATATGCTGCATGTACATTTCCTTCTGCGACGTAATAAATCAGCGTTTTATCGCCATCTTCTCTCTCCTACGACCGTATCTGAAATCATGGCGACATAGTTGGCGTGCATTTTCTCTCTCTTGCTTTTGTCATGAAATGGAAGTGACATTTTCTCTCTCTCATTTAGAAAGCTTCGACATCATCGTAATCGTGACACATTTTTGTTCAACCTTCTCATATCTCAGGTTTGTCGCGATATCGGCGACACATTTCTCTCTCTGTTAAACGACCTGCGAAATGCGGCATTTCCGAAGCTACGTGCCTTCTCTCTCCTCGACCATGTCGAAATCATGACAGAAAAGCACTTTCGTGTAAATGTCGCGAAACTGGGTTTCTTCCTGTCTCTTTGCGTTGAATGGGTCCACTTACATTTTCTTTGAAGCTTCGCCCTTGATTTGAGTGACCTCTGAGCGCATCAATTGCATCAAACCAAAACATCATTTGACAGCAATGATAATACTTTGCAGTTAATACCTTTTATAGCTCAATGTCTCCCCTTTGGAATTGTTGTGGCTATCTAACCTTGCTTAATTTCTTCTCCCATACCAATATACCAAGGCTGCTGTGAGCTTTCACAGGTCTATTGCACCTTATAGACAAAGGTTTGAATGTCCCCACGAGAATGTGTTTCCTTAGTAGTGGGTCTTGGGGTGGTGGCGGCATTCTACTCCAGTTACGAAGGTATTCAAATACTTCCTTAGGCAAAGGTTTGTGGAATATATGTGGCTACCTGCATGGTTAGGACAAAATCAATTTAACCTCCTCATACCAACTTTATCCTTCAAATGATATCTGGGATTCACAATATGTTTGGTTCTTGATGCATTATTTGGATTCTTGGATATGTTTAAATTCTTGCCTGGTGTTATGCCATTTGGTGAAATTAGTTCAGTGAAATGATATAAGTCTTTCATGTTTATTCTCATAATATACGATCTGACATGTTGCTGCAATGTATTCTGC
>JAQPPZ010004333.1:0-12941 GCA_028583015.1 Wollemia nobilis | reverse complement strand
AAAAACTGATGTCAGGGTCAACATTGTCGCTATCCTACTCCATAAGAAGGCTACCATAGCCGGACTGCTCCATGGGAAGACGAATTTTCGACAATTTAATCCCCAAACGACATCACAAAATGGTCAAAACAAATTCAAAAACAACAAAAAAAAAAAAATGCAACATAAAAACAAAGCAATAAGCATTGTCGGACACAAGTGCTCTCGCACTTAACATCTTGGCAGAGAAAATTGATGTCAGGATTCAAATTGTCACTCTCCTACTTCCCCAAGAAAGCTATCATAGCTGGACCGCTCTACGGGAAGACGGATTGTCGACACTTTCACCCCATTACGACATCACAAAAGGGTCAAAACCCATTCAAAAACAACAAAAAAAAAAAAATGCAACACAAACAAAAAGCAATAAACATTGCCAGACACAAGTGCTCTTGCACTTAAACTCTTGGCATGGCAAATCGACATCAGGGTCACAAATTATCACTATCCTACTCCCTAAGAAGGCTACCATAGCTGGACCTCTCCACAGGAGACGGATTTTTGAAAATTTAATCCCCAAATGGTGTCACAAAAAAAAACAACAAAAACAACAAAACATGCAACATAAAAACAAAGCAATAAGCATTGCCGGACACAAGTTCTCTTGCACTTAACCTCTTGGCATAGAAAAATTGATGTCAGGTTCTACATTGTCGCTATCCTACTCCCTAAGAAGGCTACCATAGCCGGACCACTCCACGGGAATAATATTACAACAATTTTATCCCCACATGCGTCACAAAAAACAACAAAAACAATAAAAAAAACACAAAAAGCAATAAACATTGCCAGACACAAGTGCTCTTGCACTTAAAATCTTGGCATGGCAAATCGAAATCAGGGTCACAAATTATCACTATCCTACTCCCTAAGAAGGCTACCATAGCTGGACCGCTCCACGGGAGACTGATTTTTGAAAATTTAATCCCCAAATGGTGTCACAAAAAAAAAAAACAACAAAAACAACAAAACATGCAACATAAAAACAAAGCAATAAGCATTGCCGGACACAAGTGCTCTCGCACTTAACCTCTTGGCAAAGAAAATCGATGTCGAGGTCCAAATTATTGCTCTCCTAATTCCCCAAGAAGGCTACAATAGCCGGACCGCTCCACGGGAAGTTAGATTTTCGATGATTTCACCTCATTATGACATCACCAAAAGGGTTAACACCCACCAAAAATAGGTCCAAATGTTGGAAAAATTGCACACGCTTAACGGTAAACCCTCTAAAGGCACCCCTGCACAAGTCATCTTGGGTCAAGCGACTCGTCGCTTCTCTCACGAAGGTCATTCCCTCATCGATTCATCGCTTGAGGGGGTAGTCACACTTAGTCACCAACCAACAATCACACACCCAATTAAGGAAAACGACATGCATTCAAAGAATCCATATAATAGATTCTACATTTTCTTCTCTAAGGGTAGCACCTTCTTATTAGTCTATTGGATGAATAGTATTTCCTTAAGGGCCTATTGTTTTCATAATAATAATACCTGCGTATACATAAGAACCTTTGCATATATCAAATCAACTTAATCCTAATACCTTTAATTAATCCAATAATCCAACTTTATTTATCAAACTAACTAAAGTCCCATAACTTTAGTTAAATCAGTAATCTAATTCTAGTTATCAAACTAACTAAAGTCCCATTCCTTTAGTTATCCTAATAATCCAATTCCATTTATCAAACTAACTAAAGTCCTATACATTTAGTTAATCTAATAATCCAATTTCATTTATCAAAATAACTAAAGTCCCATACCTTTAGTTAATCTAATAATCCAATTCCATTTATCAAACTAACTAAAGTCTCATACCTTTAGTTAATCTAATAATCCAATTTCATTTATAAAACTAACTAAAGTCCCATATCTTTAGCTAATCTAATAATCTAATTCCATTTATCAAATTTACTAATGTCCCATACCTTTAGTTAAATCAATAATCCAATTACATTTATCAAACTAACTAAAGTGTCATAGCTTTAGTTAATCTAATAATCCAGTTCCATTTATCAAACTAACTAAAGTCCCACACCTTTAGTTAATATAATAATCCAATTCCATTTATCAAACTAACAAAAGTCCCATACATTTAGTTTTTTATTTTTGGTATTATTATAAAAAATATATTTTTAAAGGAATCCCTTAACCTTTTACATAAACTCCACCATGGGAGATAAACCATAAAACATAGTTGTGCAAAACAATCACCCTAGATCAAAAGAAAGGATACAAAAGACAAACATAAACACCACATGGAAATATTACCAAAATCAAAAAATCAAACCAAAGGATGATATGAACATTGTAATCATAGGGTTTGGAATTCCAACAATTCAAATTACCATAAGTGCCATCACTCTCAAAATAAAGGTAATGTAACATACTAAAATACCATTGATTAGATTCCAAACTGACTTTAAGAGAGTTTTATATTAAGAAGAATTAGGATATCCATTGAAAAGTTATTTCTCCACACTGTAAAGCTAGAAAGGCTGATTCCAAGATTGGCCAAACAATTAATATTTGAATTACCCTCCCTCAGAATATGTCACACCTTGAATTGATTTAAACCTTGGAGGTACCTTCTCAAATCCCACATCATATTTGTAACTTTCTAGCTCTTATCTAAAATAGAATTAAGAATATTAGTTACATTATTTGAGTCCCCTTCAAATCATAATTTGTAAATGCCAAATCATCCAATATTGTAATGCCTTAAAAGGGGCTTGAGCCTCCACAAAGTGGGAATTTTGAGTTGATAAATACTCACAATATGGTGCAATAACTTTACCCATATTGTTCCTAATGATGCCATCCACCCCTATGATCTTGATCTTTCCATTTTATGCCCCATTAAAGTTCAATTTGAGCCAACCAATGGGGGGTAACCATCTCACATTATTTCTTGGATTCAACATAGGAGATCCAGGATCAAACCTCGAAAATACCATCTTAGCTTTCAATAAAACTTGAATAGGAGAACTCTTCAGACAATTTCTCCCCAGATCAAGAAATGCATTGGTAACATTCTAAATTGAACTCCACAAGATTTTGAGACCTATTCCAAGAGAATATATTTTGCAATTTTTAACAAATCTAGCATTTCATTATTTTCAAACACCCCAAAAAATATGTAGTAGGAGGAATATCCATGGACACTTGATATGAGGCGCATTAAATGGGGAGGTCCATTGTAGAATAAAGTTTTCCAAGGAATTAAGCAACATGGACTACACCACAAACTTATCCAAAATGTAGACAAAAACATCATGAAAGAAGGGACTTAAAAAAATGAGTAGATGATTCTCAATCAGCTTCACACAAGTAACATCTATAAATAATTTGCATACCTCTCTTCAGAAAATTTTCAATGGAAATAATATTAATAAAGCTAGCTAACCAAAAAATAAGGTTTATTTTAGGATTTAGTTCTTTCAGCCACATTCTCATTATCAGAACGAAGCATGGAGTACTAAGATCAAGCAAATTATATGCCACTTTGACAATGTAGCCTCCCTCATTATCACCAAAACAAATGATATTATCTTTGATATCTTTATATAGGAGAACCTAAAAATATAATTCCTTAGCAACAAGAGACCAAGCATGTTGGATATCTAAATCTTCGATCATAACTAGGAGTTGAAACTAAGATTTACGACCATTCTCATGAATAATGAAATCATCAAATTTAACATGGTCCAAGGCACATGCAAGTGGTTCAAGAATACAACATATTTGGTTAGAAGAAAGAGTCTTTTCTCCCAACCATAGATCATTCCAAAAGTCCACAAAATTTCTTTTACCAATAATCCACCTGCTACTACTAGGTAGGAATACTTTATATTTTAAAAGTCTTTTCCAGAATGGAGAACCTCCTTTAGGAATTAGGTCTGAGATAAAATTATCAAAAAAAAATTTCCCCTTGAGTATCTTCACCCACTCCATTGCTTCATTAGACATGACATTCCACTCCAACTTATAAACTAAGGCCTTATTCATATGATTGACCCTTTTTAAACCTAGACCACCATACATCTTCTAGTCACAGACCTGGTCCCATGAATTTAAATGGAACTTACCTTTCATCATTGAACTAGCCCATAAGAAGGATTTGAATATACTTGTAAATTTTACAATGATATTTCCAGGAATATTGAAGAGTGACATGAAATAAATCGATATGCTTTTGGGAGTGCTCTACACAAAAAAAAAATTCCCAACATGACTCAACAATTCTCACTTTCAAGTCACTAATTTTTGTTGCAATATTTTGATTACAGAAGATCAAAGAGAATCCTAGACCCTACCAGTAAATAGTGGGAGGCCAAGGCAGACTACAAGAAAGGAGTAAATGTAGTAACCCAAGATATTAGCTATTTTTTATTGTCTTTCAACTAGAGTATTAAAAAAATATAAGTTACTCTTGATAAAATTGATTTGTTGACCTGTAGCTCTCTCATAGCACAACAAAAGATATTTAATTTCTCTCATCTAGAGCACATATGCCAAATAGGGAAGTGGGGTATCATATGTGAACTATTGATGGGAAATTGGTCTACAAGATAAAGCAGGAGTTAGACCTTCTATCATCGAGTTCAAAGCTAGGGATCTTCCCAAGGCTTCCACCATGTTAGGAGAGCCATTGATAGGCATAAAAAACCAAGTAGTGGAAACACAAGATTCAATCAACTCAATCCACTTGTAACCAAATCCAAACTTCCAAATAACTCTAAAAAATAATGGCCAAGACACACGATAATAGACCTTGTTCATATTGAGCTTAAGGAATAATACTGATCTCCCACTTTTACGAACCATATAAATTAATTCATGGAAAATAATAGCCCCATCAAGAATCTATATATCAGCCACAAATCCACTTTGGATGCTATCAGTGAGTATCGATAGGAGGGGATTGATTCTATTATCCAAAACCTTTATTAGAATATTATAAACTATATTGTACAAATTAAAGGAGATGGCATTGGAAGATTTAGGTATCAAGACCAAAAATGTGGATTTGAGGCCCTTTGGAATGGCCATTGCTGACTGCACTAACCTCAAGGTATTGTAGACATCCTTCCCATAGACGTACCAATATTTATAGAAAGAAAGTTGGGGAAAACCTTTTGGACCTAGAGATTTTAATGAACCCATATCATCAACATTTTTTTTAAATTTCTTCATATAAACACACTACTTCTAGGTAGGAGTTCATTTTTTGAGTGACCAGGCTAGGAATCGAGATCATGAGAGAATTTTTCATCTGAATCTCTCAAATTGGTTGAATCTAGCATATATTCAAAGTGATTAATAACCTTCATTCTAATTTTATTGATATCATTGGAAATTGATCCATATAATTAGGTAATTTTCTTGATCTTGTTATGGCTTCTATGGTGGAGGGTTGAGGCATGAAAAATTTAGAGTTTCTATCACCTTCTTTTAGCCATGAAGCCTCTGACTTCTAATTACAAAATAGATCCTTATTAGAAAACTTGTTTTTTATGGCAATAAGGACATTTTTATATTTTTTAGCAATCTCTATGGAAAGGCCTTCTTCTTCAACTTAATCTTCCAAATATTTATGTTGGGCTCTCAAAATCTCCTTATCTTTGAAGATGTTACCAAAGATGTTCTTGTTCTAGCATTTGAGCTTAATTTTGATTTTCCTAAGCTTATTTATTAAGAGATCCATACCTTCACCTTTGAAATAATTATTACACTATTATTTGATACGATATTCAAACATTGAGTGATTATACCACATTCATTCAAATCTAAATGACCTCTGATAAAAATAAGAATTCACTAGCAATTCCATCCATAATGGGTTATAACATGAGCCAACCCTGGGTGAAGAAGAAAGAATAGCTCCCCCAAATATATGAAGACCCATTTTGGAGACTAATATTCTATCTAGTCTATATAGGATGATATTATTTTTGGTTCATCAATTACTCTAGGTGAATCTAGCATATTTGAGATCAAGATCTAAGAGCTCGATTGAATTGATAAAACCAGCTATAGCCTCCATGCTTCTAGGATCAACACAATTTTCTCATTTTTTCTAAGGGAAACAAAGGCAAGTTGAAATCACCCACTAAAACTTAGGCTTCATCTATAAATATTTTCCTCATTTATAACAACTCAAGCAAAAATGAATGCTTCTCAATGTTAGAATTAGGATCATAAATGTTGAACATAACCCATCTTCGACGAGTTGACATACAAAAAATAAAATATTAATGACACGTAATGAGGAATAAATAACATTACCATTAAATTTTGATTTATTCCAAAAATATAAAAGACCCCATAAGAACCAAAAGCCTCACTGGATGCAAATCTTGCTTTCTTCCAAACTATACATATAATTGAATTCTAACTGCATTCCTCGATCTTGGATTCTTGAATAAAGATAATATTTGGGGACTTATCTCTTCTTAGTAACGCTAGGATGTTCTTTTAAGAGGAACTTTTAAGTCCTCTAATATTCCATGAGTACATCTTCATTTATGGAGTTTAAAAGATATTTTTTCATAGCCTCCCCATGTAGAGGATGCTTGTACCCATCCAATATCGATTGGATATTGTCATTTTTGCTTCCATTTTTTATATTTAGGTAAGCTTTACTACCATTTGAAATATCATTCTCAAATTATCTTTTCCTGATAGTTTTTTTTATGGTTTTTCAACTTGTTTCTCCACCCCAAAGTCGATACGACTCCTTCTATGGCTTATAGTCATGGGACCAGGAGAGTATTTCTCTATCACCGATTTTAGAGAGGCCACCAAAATTTCCATCCCTTACTTTGGTGAGGTCAAATTTATCTTCAAATAAGCCAAAGGGCTAGTTGTTCTTGGGGAAGTCACTAGATTTCTTAATGCATGCACAAGATATTGTAGAATTGGCTTCTCCATAGATAGAATTGCAAATGAATTTTGAAGGAGAAGAACATTCTCTTTCTCTCGATGGCTTGATTCTAGAACCACCTCCTAAATTTTGATATGTTCCTCCTTATCTTCACTTAAGATATTAGAAGGTAACATTTTCTTCTCCTACACATCTCCATTATATGATATTTATGTTGCCATACCCTCTAGAGAGGAAGCAATATATTTTACTTTTGGTAAAATATATTACAAGGGTCCATCTCTCTTTAGTCCTCGAATATGGTTTGGATCCATGTTCCCAAGTGGGTGATGAGTTCAACAAAATTTGATAGTTTATTTTCAATGTCTACCATAATGCACATTCTAACACACTACATTCAAGACCAGGAGTTGGTGGTTCAATCAAAGAAGACAAATTCCCCAATGGTTTTAGTCATTGTGTGAACATAACTCTCATTCCATATATGAAGAGAAAAATCTAGCAACTTAACCTATAAAGGAACTAGGTTAATACTCTATGTTGTCGAGTTAAAATTTGACCCCCATATTTGAAGAGACAGTCCTCGTTTCTCTAAGAACCAAGGATATTATTTAAAAAACATCTTTTAATTAGCTTCATAATTAATCTTAATGAGAAAAAAGTTTCTAGGGTTGGCAAAAATATCCAAAGACCCTAGCGAATGCCATCTGGCCAACACCCACTACTTCAATGCATCCAAATCTAGCCTTCCCCCTTGAAACTTGCCCACCAAATTCCATGTCCCATCCATAATGATATTATTGACTAAACAATATGGGATGCAAATTTGATTTATCTCAGGGTTAACATCGCATGGGATGCGTGCAACACCACCATTTGAACCATTAACCACCTTAGCAATGGATACATGGGTGGGATCCTTACCAAATCTAATCACCATTCTTACCTATATCTTAATGGAACGTAAATAGTTTCTCTCCTTCATAAACTTTGGGACCTCCTTAATATTCTCAATAACTAACAATTCTAGAATCTTTGCTTCACCCTCACCAAAGTACCACATTGCTCAATTTTTATCATTCAATGCTCCAAATAAAGGGTATTATATCTGCCTCCCCTACAACGCTCATATGCCTCCTCTGCAATGCTCCTCTAAAATCTAAAAAATTACATAGATCTATTTCACAACCTAGCTATTGTAGAAGATTGATTCATATATTTGCTTTACAACTTGACCTCTACAACCATAATATAACACCCATAATTATTTTTTCTATACACATACATTTGTTATGTGGCCTCCGCAACCCTAGTACGTCTACACATATTTTCTCCACAACCTAGCCATGATAGCACAATGCTACACAAATTCACTTCATAACTTGACCTCCACAACTCTAATACAAGACCTATAATTTTTTATTTTTCATCCACATGGATCCTTTATGTGGCTTCCACAACCCTAGAACAACACTCATCTGTAAAAATATGATTTAAAACCTAGTAGAACACCTAGTATAACATTCGTCTACACAATTATGTTTCACAACCTAGTTGTCATAGCATAGTTCTACACATATTCACTTCACAAATTGGCCTCCATAATCTTAATACATCACCCATGATTTTTATTATCCATCAACATAGATATGTTATGTGGCCTTCACAACCCTAGCACAACACCCATCTGCACAAATATGCTTCACAACCTAGTTGTCATAGCACACTGCTGCACAAATTTTCTTTACAACTTTGCCTCCACAACCCTAATATAGCACCCATAATTTTTTATTGTCCATCCACATAGATCCATTATGTGGCCTCCAAAACCTTAGAACAACACCCACCTACGCAAATCCGCTTCACAAACTAGTACAACACCTAGCACTTTTAGTCCCATACCTTTAGTTAATCTAATAATCCAATTCTATTTTATCAAACTAACTAAAGTCCCATAACTTTAGTTAATCTAATAATCTAATTCCATCTATGAAACTAATTAAATTCCCATAAATTCAGTTAATCTAATAATCCAATTCCATTTATAAAACTAACTAAAATTCCATACCTTTAGTTAAATCAATAATCCAATTTCAATTATACATAGACTACATTCCCTTTGTTGGATATAATCTATTTTAATCTCAATTCAAACTACACTAGCATACTTAGCATAGTCCATAACTTTATATTTCATTACAAAATATAGTAATATACTTCGCATAATGTATAGCTTTACAATATAAACTACGTTAATCACATTCTAACATAATATATTTTTGCAATACAAACCATGTTATACCATCTTATAACATAAAATATTTTCAATATAAGTTATGTTAAACCATATTATAACATAATATACATTTATTTAATATAAACTATGTTAAACCATCTCATAACATAATATATCTTTTCTTCAATATAAACTATGTTAAACTATTGGGTCTAAGGGATTGGTTCAACGGTTAAAACACTTTTGTAGGAGCACGAATACTAGGGTTCCAATCCCTTGGGCCCCATAGTACAGATGGGTGTGTTGCATCAGCATAGACAGATAAATAAAATATTTATTCAATGCAACTGGAGGTTATAGTGGTGACAAGGAATAAGATTTTAACCCACAAAGAGGTGTAGAAAACTGTAATGAGTTACCAATTCCTCTAGTATAGTAAAAAATTCTATGTTAAACCATATTGTAACATAATCTATCTTTCCTTCAATATAAATTATGTTAAGCCATCTCATAACATACTCTACATTTCTTTAATATAAATTATGTTAAACCATTTCATTGTGTAATTTAACTTTTCTTCAATATAACATTGTTAAACCATATTATAACATAATATATATTTTCTTTTACATAAACTATGTTAAACCAACTTATAACATAATCTACATTCATTTAGATACAAACTATGTTAAACCAACTTATAATATAATCTACATTTCTTTCAATACAAACTATGTTAAACAAACTTATAACATAATTTACTTTTTTTAAATATAAATTATATTAAACCAACTTACAACATAATCTACATTTCTTCAATATAAACTATGTTAAACCAAATTATAACATAGTCTACATTTCTTTAAATATAAACTATGTTAAACCAACTTATAACAAAATTCAAATTTTTTAAATATAAACTATGTTTCTATCCATTGAATATAATCTACCTTTCATTTGATTATTTAATCAATAATATAAATGAACTACCTTTCATTTGATTATTGTAATAAAAACTTTTTAATATACCATATACCACTATTTTTAATAAAAAACCAGTTTGTGTTTTGAAAAAATTTGTGCTTTGAAAAAAATTTCACAATGTGCTCAAACCCTAAAAGGTAAATAAAATTGCCAAGCCCATATCCAATATAGGGAATAGACAACACATTCGGGGAAAATGCAACATAGGGTAACAATGAATGCAAACAAATTGTGTCATTTGAAAGGGAAGGATTAAACAATATTTATTATCTATGTGGCCTTTACAGATTTTTAAACACAGGAAACTACAACCACATAAGCACTATCACCTTAAATATTCAACAATATGGAAAAAAATATAGTAGTCTACCCGGAATACTAGGGCATTCTTAGCCAAACATGGATTTTTTCCTAACATCAATAAATTTTTGGGTGCAATGGAGGGATAACACATGCACAAAACAAAACACAATAGGGTTACATGAAATCTTAGAACGTGCTAATAACGTAGCGCTTCTATGGATGCAATGTTGCTAAGGGGGTATTATCCGAAGTACCCCAGCAACTACGATGTGCCATATAACCATAGCAACTTCATTGCTCATTACCTTCAGTGGCTAGAAATGGCGTTGCAAGAAAAATAAACATCAACAACCTCTTTAAACTCAAATGCTTCAACAATATCTAACCAATTATTTATTTAAATAAAAACCATTGTTAGATCCATTAATTGCTTAGGTGAAGTAGGTCGGGGTTAGTATTTAATTCAGAATAACCTCTACATGATGTGAATATAACTGCTAACAACATATATTCAAAATATAAGACTTATTCTAACTTCCAGAATAAAATCAAACAACTATTTCCAATCTTATAGTCCTATGGGATCTTTATCCTCATCAATTTACATCATCCGTCGAGCTAGCTCCGATTTTTTTCTTTATATCCTGGCCATCCGCCTTCCTTATCCCAATATCTCCATCCAACCACCTGGACTCAAAGTCTGTATTTCACTCAATGTCTACTTACCTGAATTGAAGGCTTCCCTTCTCCCAAGGTGGTCATCCACTTCTATTAAAAACCTCATGACGATAGATATTTTCAAAATATCTTAAATATTATTTTTTTTAAATTGAAAATTTAAAAATAATATCTTGGTCATTACAAATAAATCGTCTCTCATTTTTATTCAAAATCACACTTATTTATTTAATAATAAATGTTCTTTTATTAATTTCAAATAATAGTATTTTATAATATTCTTCTATAAATATCCTTTCATTATACATTTTTCTTTTATTATAAATAACTTATTATTATAAATAACCTTTTACTTATAATAATCTTTTATAATATCATTTTATTTATAATAATCTTGTATTATAAATAATTTTTTATTTAATAATAATATTTTATAATGATAATATCATTTTATTTATAATAACCTTTTATTATAAATACCTTATTATTATAAATAAATTTTTATTTATAATACATTATTTTACTATTATAAATATTCAATAGTTTTTATTATAAATAATTTTTTTTATTTAGAATACATTATTTTCCTATTATAATTATATAATAGTGTTTATAGTTGATTCTAGATATTGCATAGTTGTTTAATTTATGACAAACTATGCACAACAACAAATAGTTTTTCATGGCTTAAGCCCTACCAAGGAGGGTAATGAAATTCTATCCACTAGGACTAAACACTATCTCCGGTGTTTCTTGTAAAAATATCTTTGTTGCACAAGGTTAGAAGATCAAGGATAATGTCTAACCTCCATTCTATTGAGATTATACAAGATTTCGTCATCCCTTGCTAACATCAATATTATATTCACTCTATAGAATATGAAATCCTAATCATTGAGCAACAGATGAGGTAACATCTTTCTCCATATCTTTCCAAAATGAGGTTTTGTTCCTAAATTCCTATGCCTTTGTACCTACAAGGTAAGACAAAGAGGAAAAAATTACAATTTTTGCATGACGCATCACCTCAACCTACAAAATTTGGGTAGGAATACCCCATCCTTAAAGCACAAGAGTCCATCATCCATAGAAAAAACTCACTTTTGGCAAAATTTATTTTATTTTTTCTTGAAATTTATCACAAATATCACCTAGAGGTCAAATTTCCTTGAATTGTTCCAATAAATCCAAGGTATTTTAAGTCAGACCATTGTGTGCCTTCTTGAAGGCTTGAAGCTATGCAATATTTTCTTGCTTCCTAGTCTCATAATTTTCTCTCTAGATATATTCTTTATGGCTTTGAGTATTCACTAATCTCAAAATTGGTTCACTCTTTAATCAAATTAAGGAGAGGATGAAGAACACAAGCTTATACTAAGAGGGGGGTTAAAAATATAAGATAAAACTTTTTTATTTTATTTACAAAGCAATAACTTCAAATAACAACAATGCAATGATGAAACCATGTACAAATCACCACACATATAAGAGATAAATATTTTTATGTAGAAAAACCCTCTCAGGAGAAAACCATGTCAAAATATTGCTTATAAATTTCTTCAATAAATTTCATGGGCACCAACCCACAGGAGACACCAATACCCTATACAAGTTCATGGACACCAATCCACATGAAACACCAATCCTCTATACAATTTCATGGACAACAATCTATAAGAGACACCAATTCCCTTGCTCAAGTTTGTGGACACTAATCCATAGGAGACACCAATCCCCTTGCTCAAGTTCATGGACACAAATCTATAGGAGACACCAATCTCCTTGCTCAAGTTCATGGACACTAATCCC
>JAQPPZ010004332.1:0-13575 GCA_028583015.1 Wollemia nobilis | reverse complement strand
AAGAACACAAGCTTATACCTGAGAGGGGGGGTGAACAGTATAAGACCTCTTTTTACTTTTTCCTTTATACTTCAAAATAGTAAAGCAATATACCCAAAGCAATATCAAAACAATGCACAAAATCATCCACAAAGTGACACCAATTTTAACGTGGTTCACCCAGAATGGCCGGGCTACGTCCACAAAACTTTTCTCTAAAAGTTATCTCAAAGTTCTTTGGGAATCCTTCCCAATTACAATGTTTATGAGCCTCGGCCCAAAGGAGATACCTTCCCCCAATCAGAATTTATGAGCCTCTGCTCAAAGGAGATACCTTCCCCCAATCTGAATTTATGAGCCTCTGCTCAAAGGAGATACCTTCCCCCAATCTGAATTTATGAGCCTCTGCTCAAAGGAGATACCTTCCCCTCTGCTCTGGAAATGATCCCTCAGAAGATCAACTGCCTCTACCTCTTGCCAACACGTGGAACTCCTTTCCACCGAAGACCTCCTGTCCTCAATGCTTAGCCTAAGAGACCTCTGCCTTCTATGATCACGTCCACAGCAGCTCTGCAACCTGTACCAAACACAGTCAGTCGGTCTAGTACAAGTCTTCCTCTATCTGTCAGATCTGTTCAACACTTGAACAAATCAATCCTCTGCACACAAGCCTTCTCAAAGACTTGCCAAATCTGTCCTCAGGTTCTTCTCAAAGAACCATTGCTCCTCTATCCTCAAGTTCTCTGATAGAACTAACAAACTCAGCTCACAAGTCCTCTGCTAGGACCTGTCCAAATCTGCTCACAAGTCCCCACCGGAACCTGTCCAAAAATTGCTCACAAGTCCCCACTGGAACCTGTCCAAAAACTGCTCACAAGTCCCCACTAGAACCTGTCCAAAAACTGCTCACAAGTCCCCACTGGAACCTGTCCAAAAACTCAGCAAGCTCACCAAGAAAAACTTTCTTAGTAGGAAATCACAAAGTGAATTGTTAGAGACCCAATGTGATTTGTCAAACTCATAGAAGCATAAAGAGAATTGTTAGAGACTCAATATGTTCTATACTCAACTCCCAATCTCAAAACTCAACTCAAATCAACTCAGCTCAATCTCAATCTCAAATCTGAAAACTCAACTCAATATCTGAAATGGATAGGATAGAATGCTTTCTTTCAAGAACATGAAACCCCAACAATTGCCAACTATGCAAAGAATCACATAACAATGATACTCATGTTCTTTTCACCATCAAATAGGGCTTCAACAATAATGCTCATCAAACAAGGTTCAATCAACACCATTCAGCTCAAAACACAACCTTGAAGCATTTCACAATCAACATCAGAAAAGGAAACAAGTAGAACTCCTTTTCTCTCCAATATTGTTTGAACAAAAGCATCCACCAACTCAACTCACAATAGCATAAAACAACTTTTCAATTCATCAACAAAGGAGTAAGCCCAACACTTTAACCAAGTAAAGAATAGCTTGATTATAACCAACTTAATGAAAGCAAATGTCAATCTCAAAGCTGTCCACTTAAGGTTTCATACTTTCACACAAGAAGCAATTAACCTTAACACATCATGCTTTCATTTCCATAATCAACCAAAAGCACTCTCAACATTACAAGAAAAATTTATCCATTATACACCTTATTTCTCCCTTATAGTCTTATCAAAAAATAAACTTTATCTCTCATAAGAATGCAATAGGATATTTCAACAACACTTTCAAAATAATCTTTTATCAAAATAACAACAAGCTTTGAAACTCCTTATAACTCCTAAGCTATTTTTCTTTTAACAAACTTCCTCCATCCGCAACATACACTTAGCAAAAGATTAATTTCGAAAATACCTTAGCCAACATCAAAAATCGCTTTGGAGAAATTTGTGCCCGAAATCTAACACCACCCGCTGCGTCCACGATGAAAAACCCTTCTACGTGATTCGAACGTGGAACCTCCCATTCGGGTAGCGTGCCAATAGCCTAGCCGCTACCGGTGCACCAAAGGCACCCGGTGAGGTTAAAACCTCATGTTGTTACACTTGTCCCTTCTACGTCAGGAAAAATAAAACACAGTCCTCCCTTCCTTCTGACACGAACTCGTAGACGACAAGCTATACGATGGATTCGATAAATGATGAGACAAATGAATGAACAATGGATTACGAAAATTGATGAAGACACAAAAATGATCAATGGATTACGAAAATCGATGAAGACACACAAATGATCAATGGATTACAAAAATCGATGAAGACACAGAAACGATCAACGAGCAACTCTTCAAAAATCGGATGGGATTTATCTTTGTTTTCATCGAGGGGTATTAATATGAATCCTTGCCATGAGCTCTTCGACGTCGACGGGGAGTTTACCACGTCGGCGGAGGTCTTGGGCTAGCGCCCACCGAGTTTAAAACATAGTGCCCACCTAGACATTTGCGCCATGGATTAGGAGAACCCATTGCAAACCATAAATTAATATTTATTTAAAAATAATTAAAGGGAACCTTAGCAAGGTTTTTAATTATTTAAATAAATATTTCCTCCTGGACCCAATTGCATTAAATTAATGCATCCACCCGAAATCTTTAAACCTGCCAACTTGGGGTTAACAAAAGACCTTTGAAAGCTGTCATGCCGAACCTTCATCAAAACAAGTTATTTGACATCAAACCAAAATCCTTCAAGAGCTTCTTGACATCAATGACAACTTATACACTTGAGCAAGGGCAATGTACCCAAAGTACCCAAAATTGCCAACAATCTCCCCCTTTGTCATTGATGGCAAACCTTTACTGAAAACACATCTCAAGAGCCAAAACTGAAACCAACTGTGCTAACAAGACCAACTGTGCCCACAACCGAGAATCTTCCTTTGAAGTTTTGCTTCCCCTGACTTGAAGCTTTCCTCTTCACTTTGAAGCTCTCCCCCTTACTCATATCTCTCCCCCTTTGTCATCAATGGCAAAGGGCCACCTTTGGGGCTCGGGACTAAGAATGAGCCTCTTAGCTTAGTCCCTCCCCCACCTCCCGATGAGGTGATTAATTCTGGGGTGGGAGTAAAACTCCCATTAGGCATTGATCATCATCAGCGTCTATAACTTCCTTGTCGGGCCTTCTCTTGAACTCTTTGTCCATATTCCTGTTCTTGTCATTGTTCTTGTTCTTGTTCTCATCCCTGTTCTTGTCCATGCCTTGATCCTTGGACCTGATCATGCCACTGTTCCTGTTCCTGTATTCTAGAATTTTAGCTCTACACTGTCTGATTATGTGACCTTCATTGTTGCACTTGAAACACTTGACGATGTTGTTTCTCTGAGGTAAACCTGATCTTTGAATCCACCTGTTCTGACCAAACCTATTCTGGCCAATCCTGTTCTGACCAAACCTGTTCTGACCAAACCTGTTCTGACCAAACCTATTCTGATCAAACTTGTTCCTGTTATTTACCTTGCAATAGACTGCCTTGTGCCCAAACTATTGACAAGAGTAGCAATACCCTTGAAAGTAACTAGCACTTCTGAAACTGTCATTTACCTTCTTCACTTGAGCCATGCAATGTGAAGCCATGTGACCAAACCTGTGACAAGCAAAACATCTGCCTTGAAACTTTCCTTTATTTGACCTCTTAGGTTCTGAAAACTTCTTCTTCTCATTCTGAATTCTGTTTTCTATTTCTGTGCATCTATCATTCAAGGACTCATGATCTGAAATACTTTCCTCATAAGAACTCTCTTCCTTTTGGAGTCTCTTACTAGACTCTCCAACTTGTTCCTTGTGTGGCTTAACAAAACCAAGGCCTGTTTTATCTGTTGTCTTTCTTTGACCTTTGATGAGTGACTTAACCTTTTTGGAGCTATCTTGAAACCTGTAAAGCTTATCCTTGTACTCTTTAGTTTCCTCTTTCAAAGAAGCCATATTCTGTTCTAACTCACTATACTCAAGAACCTTAGACTCTAACTCATCCTTGAGTTCTTGTGTCTTAGCTATAGAGAAATCAAGATTTTCTATAAGATCATCTCTCTCCATACAACATTCATCTAACTTATCCTTGAGTCTAGCATTCTTCTTTCTTTCCTTTTTCAAAGCACTAAGAGCACTAATAAGTTCACTTTCAAGATCCTTTATTTGTTTGCTTTCTGAATCATCAAAGCCTTTTTCAGATTTCTTATCACTAGAGGTGCTACCTTTTTCAAAAACCATACATGCATCTTCCTTATAGTTTTCTGAAGCATCCTCATACATACTAGAAACCAAATCATTATTTGTGCAATCATCCTCAAGGTGACCAAAATTTCCACATCTAAGACATTTCATGATAATGAATCTATGTTTCGGTTCTTCCTCTTTTTTTGATATGAACAACATCTCATTTTCATTATCACTTGAAGAACTCTCACTATCACTACTAGAACACTTACTTGCTTTGTCTAGGTAGAAACTCTTCTTGTGCTTGTGAGAATACCTCTTTCCTTGATTGTTGTGCTCATCTTTGATTTTCCTGTGATGCTTGTGCTTTTCATCTTAGAATCCTTGCTCTTAGAATCCTGTTTATCTTCATCACTTTCATTCTTGGGAACAGATACGAGTTAGTAGCATAATGACCAAACTTTCCACAATTGAAACATCTTATATTTTTCATACTTTTGTGCTTTCTAGAGAACTTGCCTTTCTTGTTGTAATATGCCTCTTCATCACTAGAAGACTCATCACTATCTTGAAGTTGTTTACCCTTGGATTCCTTGGTAGCCTTGAAAGTTGCCTCTTTCTTGACATCAACCTTTACTTGAGTTCTCAACTCAAATGCTGCAAGTATACTATGGAGCTCATCCTTTTTTAACTTATCCAAATCTTTAGCTTCCTCAATAGCAGAAATATTTTCACTAAATCTATTAGGAAGAGATCTTAAAATCTTATCACAAACATCATTTTCAGCAAGCTCAAGACCTAAGTCTTTCATGGAGTTAACAACCTCATCCATACGAAGCATGTAGTCACTAATATTTTCATCATCATTCATCTTGAGTTGTTCAAACATACCTTTGAAGTGTCTCAACTTGGCCTTTCTGACATTTGTATCACCTGTATGAACCACCTTCAACTGTTTCCACATTTCACTAGTTGTCTTGCAGTGAATCACTTTGGTGAGATCCGCTTTCTGTAAGCCTTTCAGGATTGCATTCATTGCTTTTGAATTGCTGTGATGTAGGAGCCTTTCTTCTTTAGTATTAGGACCATGTACAGGAATAGTGTACTCATCTTCAATCACTTCCCATACCTCATTACCAAGTGCCATTAGATGAACCTTCATCCTTGCACTCCAAAGACCAAAATCTGACCCATCAAGAATAGGTGCTGCATTGCCACTTGAATGATCCATTGTGTTCTTTACTAGCTTTTCCTTCAAGTTGTTAAACTTTTCGAAGGCACCTGCTCTGATACCAATTGAAGAACACAAGCTTATACTGAGAGGGGGGGTGAACAGTATAAGACCTCTTTTACTTTTTCCTTTATACTTCAAAATAGTAAAGCAATATACCCAAAGCAATATCAAAACAATGCACAAAATCATCCACAAAGTGACACCAATTTTAACGTGGTTCACCCAGAATGGTTGGGCTACGTCCACAAAACTTTTCTCTAAAAGTTATCTCAAAGTTCTTTGGGAATCCTTCCCAATTACAATGTTTATGAGCCTCGGCCCAAAGGAGATACCTTCCCCCAATCAAAATTTATGAGCCTCTGCTCAAAGGAGATACCTTCCCCCAATCTAAATTTATGAGCCTCTGCTCAAAGGAGATACCTTCCCCAATCTAAATTTATGAGCCTCTGCTCAAAGGAGATACCTTCCCCTCTGCTCTGGAAATGATCCCTCAGAAGATCAACTGCCTCTACCTCTTGCCAACACGTGGAACTCCTTTCCATCGAAGACCTCCTGTCCTCAATGCTTAGCCTAAGAGACCTCTGCCTTCTATGATCACGTCCACAGTAGCTCTGCAACCTGTACCAAACACAGTCAATCGATCTAGTACAAGTCTTCCTCTATCTGTCAGATCTGTTCAACACTTGAACAAATCAATCCTCTACACACAAGCCTTCTCAAAGACTTGCCAAATCTGTCCTCAGGTTCTTCTCAAAGAACCATTGCTCCTCTGTCCTCAAGTTCTCTGATAGAACTAACAAACTCAGCTCACAAGTCCTCTGCTAGGACCTGTCCAAATCTGCTCACAAGTCCCCATCGAAACCTGTCCAAAACTGCTCACAAGTCCCCATGGAACCTGTCCAAAACTACTTACAAGTCCCCATGGAACCTGTCCAAAACTGCTCACAAGTCCCCACTGGAACTTGTCCAAAAACTCAACAAGCTCACCAAGAAAAACTTTCTTAGTAGGAAATCACAAAGTGAATTGTTAGAGACCCAATGTGATTTTTCAAACTCATAGAAGCATAAAGAGAATTGTTAGAGACTCAATATGTTCTATACTCAAATCCCAATCTCAAAACTCAACTCAAATCAACTCAGCTCAATCTCAATCTCAAATCTGAAAACTCAACTCAATATCTGAAATGGATAGGATAGAATGCTTTCTTTCAAGAACATGAAACCCCAACAATTGCCAACTATGCAAAGAATCACATAACAATGATACTCATGTTCTTTTCACCATCAAATAGGGCTTCAACAACAATGCTCATCAAACAAGGTTCAATCAACACCATTCAGCTCAAAACACAACCTTGAAGCATTTCACAATCAACATCAGAAAAGGAAACAAGTAGAACTCCTTTTCTCTCCAATATTGTTTGAACAAAAGCATCCACCAACTCAACTCACAATAGCATAAAACAACTTTTCAATTCATCAACAAAGGAGTAAGCCCAACACTTTAACCAAGTAAAGAATAGCTTGATTATAACCAACTTAATGAAAGCAAATGTCAATCTCAAAGCTGTCCACTTAAGGTTTCATACTTTCACACAAGAAGCAATTAACCTTAACACATCATGCTTTCATTTCCATAATCAACCAAAAGCACTCTCAACATTACAAGAAAAATTTATCCATTATACACCTTATTTCTCCCTTATAGTCTTATCAAAAAATAAACTTTATCTCTCATAAGAATGCAATAAGATATTTCAACAACACTTTCAAAATAATCTTTTATCAAAATAACAACAAGCTTTGAAACTCCTTATAACTCCTAAGCTGTTTTTCTTTTAACAAACTTCCTCCATCCGCAACATACACTTAGCAAAATATTAATTTTGAAAATACCTTAGCCAACATCAAAAATCGCTTTGGAGAAATTTGCGCCCAAAATCTAACACCACCCACTGCGTCCATGATGAAAAACCCTTCTGCGTGATTCGAACATGGAACCTCCCATTCGGGTAGCGCGCCAACAGCCTAGCCGCTACCGGTGCGCCAAAGGCACCCGATGAGGTTAAAACCTCATGCTGTTACACTTGTCCCTTCTACGTCAGGAAAAATAAAACACAGTCCTCCCTTCCTTCTGACGTGAACTCCTAGACGACAAGCTATACGACGGATTCGATAAACGATGAGACAAACGAATGAACAATGAATTACAAAAATGGTGAAGACACACAATGATCAGTGGATTATGAAAATCGGTGAAGACACAAATGATCAATGGATTACAAAAATTGGCGAAGACACAGAAACGATCAACGAGCAACTCTTCAAAAATTGGATGGGATTCATCTTTGTTTTCATCGAGGGGTATTAATATGAATCCTTGCCATGAGCTCTTCGACGTCGACGGGGAGTTTACCACGTCGACGGAGGTCTTGGGCTAGCGCCCACCGAGTTTAAAACATAGTGCCCACCTAGACATTTGCGCCATGGATTAGGAGAACCCATTGCAAACCATAAATTAATATTTATTTAAAAATAATTAAAGGGAACCTTAACAAGGTTTTAATTATTTAAATAAATATTTCCTCCTGGACCCAATTGCATTAAATTAATGCATCCACCGAAATCTTTAAACCTGCCAACTTGGGGTTAACAAAAGACCTTTGAAACTGTCATGCCGAACCTTCATCAAAACAAGTTATTTGACATCAAACCAAAATCCTTCAAGAGCTTCTTGACATCAATGACAACTTATACACTTGAGCAAGGGCAATGTACCCAAAGTACCCAAAATTGCCAACAATCTCCCCCTTTGTCATTGATGGCAAACCTTTATTGAAAACACATCTCAAGAGCCAAAACTGAAACCAACTATGCTAACAACGACCAATTGCCAAATGAGAATCTTCCTTTGAAGTTTTGCTCCCCTGACTTGAAGCTTTCCTCTTCACTTTGAAGCTCTCCCCCTTACTCATATCTCTCCCCCTTTGTCATCAATGGCAAAGGGCCACCTTTGGGGCTCGGGACTAAGAATGAGCCTCTTAGCTTAGTCCCTCCCCCACCTCCTGATGAGGTGATTAATTCTAGGGTGGGAGTAAAACTCCCATTAGGCACTGATCATCATCAGCATCTATAACTTCCTTGTCGGGCCTTCTCTTGAACTCTTTGTCCATATTCCTATTCTTGTCATTGTTCTTGTTCTTGTTCTCATCCCTATTCTTGTCCATGCCTTGATCCTTGGACTTGATCATGCCATTGTTCCTATTCCTGTATTCTAGAATTTTAGCTCTACACTGTCTGATTATGTGACCTTCATTGTTGCACTTGAAACACTTGACGATGTTGTTTCTCTGAGGTAAACCTGATCTTTGAATCCACCTATTCTGACCAAACCTATTCTGGCCAATCTTGTTCTAACCAAACCTATTCTGACCAAACCTGTTCTGACCAAACCTGTTCCTGTTATTTACCTTGCAATAGACTGCCTTGTGCCCAAACTATTGACAAGAGTAGCAATACCCTTGAAAGTAACTAGCACTTCTGAAATTGTCATTTACCTTCTTCACTTGAGCCATGCAATGTGAAGCCATGTGACCAAACCTGTGACAAGCAAAACATCTGCCTTGAAACTTTCCTTTATTTGACCTCTTAGGTTCCGAAAACTTCTTCTTCTCATTCTGAATTCTGTTTTCTATTTCTGTGCATCTATCATTCAAGGACTCATGATCTGAAATACTTTCCTCATAAGAACTCTCTTCCTTTTGGAGTCTCTTACTAGACTCTCCAACTTGTTCCTTGTGTGGCTTAACAAAACCAAGGCCTGTTTTATCTGTTGTCTTTCTTTGACCTTTGATGAGTGACTTAACCTTTTTGGAGCTATCTTGAAACCTGTAAAGCTTATCCTTGTACTCTTTAGTTTCCTCTTTCAAAGAAGCCATATTCTGTTCTAACTCACTATACTCAAGAACCTTAGACTCTAACTCATCCTTGAGTTCTTGTGTCTTAGCTATAGAGAAATCAAGATTTTCTATAAGATCATCTCTCTCCATACAACATTCATCTAACTTATCCTTGAGTCTAGCATTCTTCTTTCTTTCCTTTTTCAAAGCACTAAGAGCACTAATAAGTTCACTTTCAAGATCCTTTATTTGTTTGCTTTCTGAATCATCAAAGCCTTTTTCAGATTTCTTATCACTAGAGGTGCTACCTTTTTCAAAAACCATACATGCATCTTCCTTATAGTTTTCTGAAGCATCCTCATACATACTAGAAACCAAATCATTATTTGTGCAATCATCCTCAAGGTGACCAAAATTTCCACATCTAAGACATTTCATGATAATGAATCTATGTTTCGGTTCTTCCTCTTTTTCTGATATGAACAACATCTCATTTTCATTATCACTTGAAGAACTCTCACTATCACTACTAGAACACTTACTTGCTTTGTCTAGGTAGAAACTCTTCTTGTGCTTGTGAGAATACCTCTTTCCTTGATTGTTGTGCTCATCTTTGTTCTTCCTGTGATGCTTGTGCTTTTCAGAATCCTTGCTCTTAGAATCTTGTTTATCTTCATCACTTTCACTCTTGGGAATAGTACAATTAGTAGCATAATGACCAAACTTTCCACAATTGAAACATCTTATATTTTTCATACTTTTGTGTTTTCTAGAGAACTTGCCTTTCTTGCTTGTAATATGCCTCTTCATCACTAGAAGACTCATCACTATCTTGAAGTTGTTTACCCTTGGATTCCTTGGTAGCCTTGAAAGCTGCCTCTTTCTTGACATCAACCTTCACTTGAGTTCTCAACTCAAATGCTGCAAGTATACTATGGAGCTCATCCTTTTTTAACTTATCCAAATCTTTAGCTTCCTCAATAGCAGAAATATTTTCACTAAATCTATTAGGAAGAGATCTTAAAATCTTATCACAAACATCATTTTCAGCAAGCTCAAGACCTAAGTCTTTCATGGAGTTAACAACCTCATCCATACGAAGCATGTAGTCACTAATATTTTCATCATCATTCATCTTGAGTTGTTCAAACATACCTTTGAAGTGTCTCAACTTGGCCTTTCCGACATTTGTATCACCTGTATGAACCACCTTCAAGCTGTTTCCACATTTCACTAGTTGTCTTGCAGTGAATCACTTTGGTGAGATCTGCTTTCTATAAGCCTTTCAGGATTGCATTCATTGCTTTTGAATTGTTGTGATGTAGGAGCCTTTCTTCTTTAGTATTAGGACCATGTACAGGAATAGTGTACTCATCTTCAATCACTTCCCATACCTCATTACCAAGTGCCATTAGATGAACCTTCATCCTTGCACTCCAAAGACCAAAATCTGACCCATCAAGAATAGGTGTTGCATTGCCACTTGAATGATCCATTGTGTTCTTTACTAGCTTTTCCTTCAAGCTGTTAAACTTTTCGAAGGCACTTGCTCTGATACCAATTGAAGAACACAAGCTTATACTGAGAGGGGGGGTGAACAGTATAAGACCTCTTTTTACTTTTTCCTTTATACTTCAAAATAGTAAAGCAATATACCCAAAGCAATATCAAAACAATGCACAAAATCATCCACAAAGTGACACCAATTTTAACGTGGTTCACCCAGAATGGTTGGGCTACGTCCACAAAACTTTTCTCTAAAAGTTATCTCAAAGTTCTTTGGGAATCCTTCCCAATTACAATGTTTATGAGCCTCGGCCCAAAGGAGATACCTTCCCCCAATCAAAATTTATGAGCCTCTGCTCAAAGGAGATACCTTCCCCCAATCTAAATTTATGAGCCTCTGCTCAAAGGAGATACCTTCCCCCAATCTAAATTTATGAGCCTCTGCTCAAAGGAGATACCTTCCCCTCTGCTCTGGAAATGATCCCTCAGAAGATCAACTGCCTCTACCTCTTGCCGGCCATGTGGAACTCCTTTCCATCGAAGACCTCCTGTCCTCAATGCTTAGCCTAAGAGACCTCTGCCTTCTATGATCACGTCCACAATAGCTCTACAACCTGTACCAAACATAGTCAGTCGATCTAGTACAAGTCTTCCTCTGTCTGTCAGATCTGTTCAACACTTGAACAAATCAATCCTCTACACACAAGCCTTCTCAAAGACTTGCCAAATCTGTCCTCAGGTTCTTCTCAAAGAACCATTGCTCCTCTGTCCTCAAGTTCTCTGATAGAACTAACAAACTCAGCTCACAAGTCCTCTGCTAGGACCTGTCCAAATCTGCTCACAAGTCCCCATCGAAACCTGTCCAAAACTGCTCACAAGTCCCCACTGGAACCTGTCCAAAATCTTACAAGTCCCCATTGGAACCTGTCCAAAACTGCTCACAAGTCCCCACTGAAACCTGTCCAAAAACTCAGCAAGCTCACCAAGAAAAACTTTCTTAGTAGGAAATCACAAAGTGAATTGTTAGAGACCCAATGTGATTTGTCAAACTCATAGAAGCATAAAGAGAATTGTTAGAGACTCAATATGTTCTATACTCAAATCCCAATCTCAAAACTCAACTCAAATCAACTCAGCTCAATCTCAATCTCAAATCTGAAAACTCAACTCAATATCTGAAATGGATAGGATAGAATGCTTTCTTTCAAGAACATGAAACCCCAACAATTGCCAACTATGCAAAGAATCACATAACAATGATACTCATGTTCTTTTCACCATCAAATAGGGCTTCAACAATAATGCTCATCAAACAAGGTTCAATCAACACCATTCAGCTCAAAACACAACCTTGAAGCATTTCACAATCAACATCAAGAAAAGGAAACAAGTAGAACTCCTTTTCTCTCCAATATTGTTTGAACAAAAGCATCCACCAACTCAACTCACAATAGCATAAAACAACTTTTCAATTCATCAACAAAGGAGTAAGCCCAACACTTTAACCAAGTAAAGAATAGCTTGATTATAACCAACTTAATGAAAGCAAATGTCAATCTCAAAGCTGTCCACTTAAGGTTTCATACTTTCACACAAGAAGCAATTAACCTTAACACATCATGCTTTCATTTCCATAATCAACCAAAAGCACTCTCAACATTACAAGAAAAATTTATCCATTATACACCTTATTTCTCCCTTATAGTCTTATCAAAAAATAAACTTTATCTCTCATAAGAATGCAATAGGATATTTCAACAACACTTTCAAAATAATATTTTATCAAAATAACAACAAGCTTTGAAACTCCTTATAACTCCTAAGCTGTTTTTCTTTTAACAAACTTCCTCCATCCGCAACATACACTTAGCAAAAGATTAATTTCGAAAATACCTTAGCCAACATCAAAAATCGCTTTGGAGAAATTTGTGCCCGAAATCTAACACCACCCGCTGCGTCCACGACGAAAAACCCTTCTGCGTGATTCGAACGCGGAACCTCCCGTTCGGGTAGCGCGCCAATAGCCTAGCCGCTACCGGTGCGCCAAAGGCACCCGATGAGGTTAAAACCTCATGCTGTTACACTTGTCCCTTCTGCGTCAGGAAAAATAAAACATAGTCCTCCCTTCCTTCTGACGCGAACTCGTAGACGACAAGCTATACGGCGGATTCGATAAACGATGAGACAAACGAATGAACAACGAGTTACGAAAAATGGCGAAGACACACAATGATCAATGGATTATGAAAATCGGTGAAGACACACAAACGATCAACGGATTACGAAAATCGACGAAGACACAAAAACGATCAACGAGCAACTCTTCAAAAATCGGATGGGATTCATCTTTGTTTTCATCGAGGGGTATTAATATGAATCCTTGCCATGAGCTCTTCGACGTCGACGGGGAGTTTACCACGTCGACGGAGGTCTTGGGCTAGCGCCCACCGAGTTTAAAACATAGTGCCCACCTAGACATTTGCGCCATGGATTAGGAGAACCCATTGCAAACCATAAATTAATATTTATTTAAAAATAATTAAAGGGAACCTTAACAAGGTTTTAATTATTTAAATAAATATTTCCTCCTGGACCCAATTGCATTAAATTAATGCATCCACCTGAAATCTTTAAACCTGCCAACTTGGGGTTAACAAAAGACCTTTGAAACTGTCATGCCGAACCTTCATCAAAACAAGTTATTTGACATCAAACCAAAATCCTTCAAGAGCTTCTTGACATCAATGACAACTTATACACTTGAGCAAAGGCAATGTACCCAAAGTACCCAAAATTG
>JAQPPZ010004331.1:0-13847 GCA_028583015.1 Wollemia nobilis | reverse complement strand
AAAAACACTGAGAGGGGCCATGAAAACCCCTTTTCATAAGGTTATCCCAAGATAAAATTATTCTATGACCTACTAGCAAAACAAACATTCTGACTTTAGGAATGCTTGGGCTTTTCCAAATATCTCTCCATATTCCAGTGATATTATTATTATGTTGGTGTTGAACATTATATCCACTTCTTGTTGTGTATTCTCCCGATATATTCAACTCCAAAATAAATTTATCCTTGGAAACCCTTAGAGTAATCACAATTGTTATCTTTCTACTCAATTGCCTCCTAGCATCAATGTCTTGTATACTTGTAAAAAAATCTTCTTTCCATTTGTATCTTACTTCTCAATCCTTTTACAAAATATTTGAAACCCTATCACCATATTTTTCTTGAAGCAATCTCATCCAAGGTTTCAAAACTAGATCTAAATTGAGTGGTTTTTTATCACACCAAGTATCTATCCAAATAAAATTTTTTCTCCAGTTCCCACCATCCATATTAAACCTTTAATAATGAGATCAATAGATTTTTTTAAACCATTCCAAAGAGAAGAACCATTTGGAAGAGATAATGGAGTAAATATTAAACTTGGGTCATTGGGATAAGCATACTTACTTAGAAGAATTCTTGCCCATTGTATTTGAATCTCTTTTACAATCTCCAGATAACTTTTCCTGTAAGAGCTAAGTTTACATCTATAAGAGCTATTAAACAAATACCTCCCCTAGTTTTTCATCACACAAATTGCTCAATTTCACCAAAGGAAATATTTGGTTATCATGTAAACCTAACCATAAAAATGATCGCATAATATAGATTAAACTTTTTCAACTTATTTTGGCATAGAATATAATGAAATATAATATGTTGGAATGACTTGTAATACTAACTTAATTAACTACACTCTTCCTGCTAATGATAACCATATACCTTTCAAAGTTGGAAGTTTATTTTTAACATTAATAATAACTGGATTCCATAAATATATCCTCATTCTCCCCTCAAATAAAGGCATCCCTACATAAGTTGTTGGTAAATTTGCCTCCTCCATTTGAAGCAAACTATAGATTATTGCTTTGATATTAGCAGGAGTGTTAAGGAAGTAAATTTTGGATTTAGTCCTATTAAATTTTTTCCCTGAAGCTCTTTCATACTCTTTTAAAAAGCTATTCAAATATCTAGCCTCATTTATCCTTGCCTTTCCAAAAAAGGGCTATATTTTCTCCAAAATGTTGATGGGTGATGTTATCAATGTTATTACTAACCTTAAGTCCACTTATAAGCCCATATTTGTAAGCCTTAATTAAGTTCCTACTAAAAAAATTAGCCATAATAATGAAAAAATAAGGATATAGAGGATCTCCTTGTCTAAGGCATCTCTTGGATTTAAAATATTCTATCACTAACCCATTGACCAAAATTGAATAAGAAACTATAGAGACACAAGCTTTAATCCATCTAATCCATTTCTTCTTGTAGACACCTAAAACACATTATGTTTAGGAGACTCCTAATATGGGCACCATTTTAGACCATATGATTGACCTTGTACCTTTAAAATACCAAGCAGGGGTTCTAACCACTCATTTTAGGCATCCTAGGCCCATTCAGCCTTAGCCATGCATGACATTCATAGCTAAGATCTTAGCCATGGTTGACAACCATGGATATGGGAAGCCTAGATCTTAGTTGTGGTTGACAATAATGGCTATGAAAATCCTACATCCTAGTCATGGTTGACAACCATAGCTAAGAGAAGCCTACCTCCTAGTTGTGGTTGACAATCGTGGCTAGCCTTGTAACAAACTCGGGTGACCAAAGCCAAGTAAAATTAGTTGCAATAATTAAATTACAATGGTTTTGGAGTGGTTGGGTCTTGGAAGCATCCAAAAGCTTCCTCCTAACTTCTAATTTTTGTTCTTGGCTTCCCCATGAAGCTAGAGAAAGGATTTTGGGAGTCTATTTAAGACCCCAATTTTGAAGAGTAAACCTTGGAGAAATTAATGTGTCAATCACATAGTGGAGCCCTATCATATTGGAGAGCAATTTCACATCCCCTTTGAGGAGTAACAAAGTTCTATCCAACTAAAGAATGACAACTGTGAATACCTTCATGGAGCTTCTATAGAATTGAGAAGCAAGCTTGTAATTCTCCACCAATCAACCATGAATTTGAAACACTACGCCACCAATTTCATGTTCTAAGACACAGGAAAACCTTGACCATCAATTCCATAGAGAATTTAAGCATTTCCAACCATTGTTACAAGATAAATGGCACCTTTCATATGGCTTATGTTGTTACCAATAGCCCACAATATTAGCTACAACTGTCAACAATAGCTAGTTGAGCTAGTTATGGCTATCAACAACAACTAGCATTTGATGAGCTTAATATTTTGTTTTAGCCATAGATTTTTATTTTTTAGTATTCATTTAGATTATTTAAGTAGATATTAACCAGAGTACATGCATTTCCATGGTTGTTAGTTTATTAATAGGTATATTTTCTCACATTAGTGTATTTGAAGCTTTCCTTTACATGCTTTATACATTAGCTTCCTTTATGCTCAATATGCAACATTATATGCATTTCTAGATTCCTTTACATGATTTAAGCCATGCTTCATGCTTTAACATTAGTTTCTTAAGTGTCTTTATGCATATTTATGTAGGTTCATGCTTTATTTATACATTCACTATGTTTCACATATTTTCTTGAATAAAAGCCTCATCGTGAGAGGCTTCATATGCTCATAATTGTGCTTTGTTGTTTCTTGCATGCAGGATACAGATTATTGGTAACTTTAAGACACTTTTAAATAAATTTCCTCAAATCAAGTTAGAATAAGGCATACATAAGGCCTTAAGTAGTTCATGTTGAATCTAGAAAGCATGTGGATTGCACCATCCCCATTTAGGGGCTTCAAATATGTATAAATTGTATCAATATTTTGGTATCCCTAAGAGGGACCTACTTGTAACCGAGATTTGCAATGATTTAATAAAATAAAGTCACATATTCTTGTTCATTTATTTTTATACATGCTTTATTGCTTTATTATTAGTATTAATGATACCATAGCTTAGGTGCATGCATTCTAGGATCATACAGATGGCGATCATGATAGAAACCCACAAAATGCATTATTAGTTTATGATATTTCTATGTTTTTGTGTTGTAGGTCTTAGCCATGCTTGACAGCTATGGTGCATAGTGTTAGCCATTTTTAACATCTACGACTAGCATCCTAGTCATGCTTGATAGTTGTGGTTGGCAAAAAATAGAGAAATAGATAGTAAGAAACCTATCTCTTCATCAGATAAGGGATTCTAGGTAACTTTCCCTTCTCTATGATTTCCATGTCTCTATGTTTTTCCTATCAATAGGAAAATTATATCATCTAGCCAAAGTTAGGGGAAAATAACGAAAATTACCTTGTCTGCTATTATTTGTGGCTGACAACAACAACTAGAATTGTTATATGTGGTTGTCACCCACAACTAAGATTCAGTTGACTTCTAGTTGTGGTACAGAATAATAGCTAGCATTAAATATTTGTGTTAGGGTTTTCTTGCTTGGGAATTTTTTAAAGGTCAATATCTCATCTAATTTTACATTCTTTGATTTGGAAAATAGAATTTAGTTTTGCATCTTTTTGAATTCAAATGTAAATTTTCTTGCCATATAGGAAAAATCAAGGGTGCTCTTTGATGCATTTTCCATTTTACACAAAGTTAAAATTAATCCTCACACACCACGTTACATGGTAAAAGTTAGTGAGTTGGAATTCACACCCAACCACTAATAGATTTCAATTATGGTGGGCATCATATCCATCCGTTGGCTCAAAACCCATGAACCCATTCTATTGGTCAATACCAACTCCAAGAACCATCCTATCTATGTAAAATAGAATTCATTCTTGTTTGAAGGGGTGTATCATTATGCATGGTGTGTTGGGTGAGGATCGGTAGGATCTGTTCTATCTGATTGGGTGTGGGATTCATCTCCACACTTTGGTGGGTTTACGTGATCGTGACTTTCATTGTCATTTGTCAATATACAAGCATACAGGTGAAATTCATTAAACTAAACAAGTATATCATCAACAAATCTAAAAACATGATGAGATTTAGTTTATGATACAACACACCTAAAACACATTGAAATAGTTTAGGGATTACAAATAAGCTTTAAAAGAGATAATTGCCCTTGTTTGCTTTTTTTTCTCTAAAATCTACATAGGAGATAATTATCATTATGTTTAACACACAAATAGGTTGACATTGGTGCATAACCGAGGTCGAAGTTGAAGCTCCACAAAACACACAAGACAAAACGTTAAAATATCAACCACAGAATCCTCCTAAATGACCTTCGACGAGTATTAGTGGGGGTAATTCAATGCGTGGAGATTTTATTCAGAATACCCTAGTCAGAGAAGGTAATGCACACTCCTCGAGGGATAGATATTAGGGTGTCTCAAGGACCCTACCATCCTAGGATAGACAATAATACAATCCATAAAATTAGAGTCAATAAGAGAGGGATGAGTCAGATCACATACCCATGAAGATGCCAAACCCTAGTGGACCTAGAAATTTCACTATATATTTGGGCACATTGGGAGCTAATGGCATACCCCCAAATAAAAATTGGATAACTAGACAACTGGATGGACTAGATCAAGTCCTAGGCCAACTAGTGTATAAATCCTTAATAGGTCCTTCTCACTCTATAATTTCACATAGCGTGAGCACACAGACAAATCATTGATCTATGAGAGTTCTCGAAGCAATCCCAAAGTGCATATGCCCCATACATACAAGGAGGCACAAATAATACACTACTTTAAAACATGAATTCCATTCACATGGATAGAGGTAAGAGTATTGCATATAAGTTTTTTGGGGATCACACCAACAAAGCACCCTGAACTAAGCTAAACCACTAAAGGCCACATACTATCGATCTTATATATTAATTGCAAAAATTGGTGTTAGAGCAAAGACATCGTATCTTCCAAGATCAATTGGAAGATGTACATGCAGAGTGCGAGTGCCTTGAGAATGAGGATAATCAATGATAGAGATTGTTAAGGCAACATCTATATGAGCAGCGCATGCACAAGCAACACATCCTTGACCAAAAGGAGCGTGCAGAGAGAGAAGATAGATTGGCTCATGCAAATTTATCTCCTCAAAGTGAATACATGGAGCACCATCATAGACGAGCTACTTCACATCCTGAATTGTACCCTAAGCATACTAGAAATCATACTCATTATATAGCCCAAAACATGTTAGAGTGTCAAGAACTCGAACACCATGGGCGTACTCAGTATAAGGAAGTAGAAGGAGATGACCAAGAATAGAAATATCATGAGATCTCCTTAGTGGATGTGGAGTATGAGCCTAGTCCTCCACCTTGATCGAAGAAAAATCTACCTCCAAAGGCTCCTTAGAGAAATCTTAGGGAAGAGGAGATTTTATCTTCGTAGGCCTACAAGGCCTTGGCAGAAAAGGTAAGAGCCATTGAAAAACAAGGTACAACTTATCAAAATTCTACCTTGAGCAGAATACATAATGTGCCTTTATGCCCCCTAGTGCCTATGCCTATACCAAATCTAGATAAATTTTAAGAAGATGAAGATGCCCAGGAGAATGTCACGTATTTTATGAACATGTGCTTTCAAATACAAAATGATGATGCTTTATTATTGAGGACCTTCATAATTACACTTTAGGGCCTTACCCTTGAATTGTTCAACTAGTTAAATAGGCATAACATAACTAGCTTCAAACAACTAGCTAATGCTTTTCTTGAACACTTCTCCTTCGACATCAAGAAGAAAACAAATTTTTTACATTTGGCCACTTTAATGCAATAAGATGATGAGCCAATCATGGACTATGGAAATATATGGAGAAAGTTAATGGCAAAGCTACCATGTTCCATTCCAAAAATGGAACTGGCTCGAATCATCACTAATATTTGTGCAAAACACATCTCATTATTGTTGCAATTGCAACAATATCAAATATTTGAGGAGGCCTTGGTGCAAACCAAGGTTATTAAGGATATCAAGTTATAGGAGGGTAACTTGAAACTCTAGACAAAAAAGGATTGGAACAATAAGAAAACTAAAAATCAAAATGACCAAGCCAAGATGGCCCATGTGAATCAAGTAGTGTTGAACCTCTAGAAAGAGGACAAGGTCCAACAACAATAGAATTATCAAGCTCAACCTCCCTTGCATAGTACAATCAATAAAATAATAAGAAACTAGGTAAAAATAAGGAACAACACCCTCCTTGCTAGTTTACACCATTTTCGGAGATGATGGCATCAATTTTTCATCAATTATGTGAGGCTAAGACCATCACCTTACCCGATATTAAGTTACTCAATCCAAACCAACCGATATCAAGAGGATTCAGATATGATCAATATTATTCTTACCATAGGCATAAAAGGCATGAAATTGAAGATGCCATAGTTTTAAACATGTGTTCTAGAACATGATGGACAGTAACGAGCTGATCATCAACAACCCTTGGGTTCTAGACAATAAAAATATGGGTATATTAAAAAATACCTTGCCCAACCATGAACCTCTAAGGAACAATTTTGGCTAAGTGAATCAAGTGTGGATTGATCTACCTACATAAGGATTCATCATTATGGTGAATGTTATCACCAGGAGTGGGAGATATGATTAGCTAGGTCCTCCTCCTACTCCAGTCAAGATTAGAGTTGTGTCCCCACAAAGGCTAGTATAGAACAATCTGCCAGGCCCACAAACTAGACCGATCGTGACCATAAGAAATAGGCTTATCCAAAGCCTATAGACAACCTTAGAAAATCTATCTATTTATGAAATAATAAAATAGTATCATAAGCACAAAGAGATGCTAATGGACATTTTAAGGTCCATATAGGTTTAGTCCAAAGACCCGAAAGCCTTTACAAATTTTGTGGGACATGTGCAACAGTGCTAAGAGCCCGTGATTCAATTTTATGATCATGAAATTAAAATGATCTCTACTATTACAGCAGACCCACTGCTCCATATAATTGCATGTGTCAACCACACATTTTTCAATTAGATATTGATCAACATAGGTCCTTCGATCAATATTATTACAACAAAGGCCTTAGCATATTTGAAATTTCCAAAATCGCATATCATGCCATTGATATTCACACTATGAGAATTTAATGATACATTGTTCTCAATAGTCAACACTATAGTATTGCCCATTTAGGTAGGGTTGAAGACCATATCGGTGATGTGTCACGTGTTAGAAGGCACGATGTAGTGTAACATCCTTTTGGGTAGGCCTTGGATAAGAGATATGCAACGTGTACCCTCCATACTACATCAATGTATCAAGTACGTACATGAGGGTTAAGTGCATGTGGTTCCTTCTGACAAGGAGCCATTCAAATATATGAATCAAGTAGATTTACCTGGAGATTTCATACTCCATTCAACACATCTGGATATAATACCAACATCACCTATTAAAAATATAGAAGGTAAATTAAAATAAGTGTGAGTTGGACCTTTGACATCAGCACCATGACCATATATGCATACAATAGCTACTTCAAAAAATCCTATAGCATTGATGATGCTTAGCAATGAATAGAAGCTCAAGGTAGTAATGGGTGAGAAATAGTCAAAATAAAATCTTAAAGTTGTCACAACTAAAGTATCTAATCCCATGGATGAGGTAGATGCACAAAATGAATTAGAGTAGGTACAATAGCCTGCTTCACCTATTTCTTTAGTTGGGTCATCTGCACCACATGTGACCATTCACTTGGTTAATCTCAGATTAGTAGAATACATAGTGTAGAATGTGATGTTCACACCTTTTATTGAAATTGCACAAGATATGGGTAGACATCATGATGGGGGACGAGAAAAATTGCACCTTCTCAAACCCAAATTTTCTTCTATTAATCTGCAAATCTCATTTATAGAACATCAACAACCCGTAGGCTTTACAATAACCAGCGCTCGGCTTGGTTTTCTCACTCACTATCCTCTACGTGCGATCTTCCAATCCACCCCCCTTTCTTTTACAATCTCTAATTTTTTATCGAGGTCTCGACCCTCTAGGCTATTAATGACCCACCTGCAAGAATACATTAAACAAAACCTCCAAGTTGTCTTCCTTGGTCAAGTTTTCAATTTTCCTTCCATAAATGGGCAACTGCCCCAATCTGCCATGAAAGCATGAATTAAAGAACCCCTGAAATTTTTGACCTCTAGATGTAGCATTTGAGAGGCCGCTATGTTCAACTATATTATCAGACATGAAATCATGCATTAATGTGATCCTTGATCACCTCGAAAACATCAACTTGGAATGCGCACATTTTCGAACCACGAACCAGTCATTTGTCGTGATATCGTGACATGTCATGATATTGCGACATGTCATGGTATCACGACGTCTTCTCTTCATATTTGCATTTCTTATCTTCAAGTCGTGATATCGTGAGATTTGCCTTCTGATGCCCTCACTTTTTTGCTCTAGTCATAATTTTGCGACAGTCACGATTTCGTGACATGTTGTGAAATTGTGACATTCCCAAGTCTCCCTCTTGGCTACCTGCTCCTTGTCACAATTTCATGACATGTCACGAAATTGCAACATTCCATAAGTCTTCCCCCTAGCTACTGCTCTTCATCTCGATTTCACGACATGTCGTGAAATCGTGACATTCCATAAGTCTTCACCTAGTCGTTGCTCTTTGTCATGATTTCATGACAGTCATGATTTCACGACATGTCATGAAATCATGACATTCCATAATTCTTCACCCGACCGCTACTCTTTTTCATGATTTCATGACATGTCGCGAAATCATGACATTCCATAAGTCTTCACCCGACCGCTGCTCTTTGTCACGATTTCATGACGATCGCGATTTCGTGACATGTCACAAAATTGTGACATTCCATAAGTATTCACCCGGCCTCTGCTCTTTGTCATGATTTCACGACAGTCACAATTTCATGACATGTCATGAAATCATGACATTCCATAAGCCTTCACCCGATCGCTGCTCTTTGTCACGATTTCGTGATAGTCATGATTTCGTGACATGTCGTGAAATTGCGACATCCCATAAGCTCTTCCCTTTGGCTGCTCCAATGTCATGATTTCATGACAGTCATGATTTCGTGACATGTCATGAAATCATGACATTAACATACGCTCTTCCCTTTGTCTGCCTCCCATGTCACGATTTTGTGACAGTCACGATTTCGCAAAATCGCGACATGTCGCAAAATCATGATAATAACATAAGCGTCTCCCCTTGGCTGTTTTTCATCGCAATTTCATGATGGTCATGATTTCATGACACGTCACGAAATCGCGACCTCCTCAGTGAATTTTTCTCTCTCCTACCGACTATCATGATTTTGCGACGTCGCGAAATCGTGATAGTTTTTGCTCTGCATTTTCTCTCTCTCCTTTCTGAGTTGCGAAAACTTAGAAAAAATTTTGTTGATGCAAGATTGCACTGCTACCACCGGATGCTCCTGCATCACCTCAAGCCTAGCGCTTTCTTGTAGGGATGGTGGTACAACTAGGGGTGCCACCCAACCAAACCAATTTTATCTATGGAGGCCTTGATCAACTTGCAAATTGTACGCCTATGGATGAAGATGATGATGAACCATTCGTAGTGGACTATCATTATTTGTCTAACCCAGAGTTTGCCTTGTGATATTTTGAATGTTACCATTGACATGGTTACGATCTTGGTCTATTCAACCAAGGACAATGAACTCCCTATGAACTGTAGTATCAGTTGCCAACTAATCGGTTTGGGTTAGGCTATAATATTAGAGGTCAAGATGAACTTCTCATAGCATTTTTGGATCACCTGAATCTCAGTTTAGGGGGTGATGTGGATTGGAATCCCTACCATCCTAATCCTTCCTATTTGATAAGGGGTAATAAACTAGTGACCATGGTTGCTATCGAGCCACATAAAATCTATCATGACAACATTGTTGTGGAGGTCAGTCTAGAGGATATTATGAGAACCAACTTGATAATTGAAAGTCATGAAGATGTCGATGACACTGGCATCCAAATTTAGAATCTGGGTCCAAAAGTAGAAACTAAATCATAAGTTGTTTCTGATGAGGTTATATCAGAGTCAATTTCTAAAAGATATGTACCAGAAGACGACTTTTAGAGTGATGATGATGAAGAGTCCCAAAAAAACAAAGAATATGAGGATGAAACAGAGATGGCCTACATTGTACCTAGACATTTACATCATCTCAACGAGATAGTGGCCATGGATAATTGACACTTCATAGATGATAGTGATTATGAATATGAGACTAAATGACCTACCTTGGGCCATGACACTTGTGTCATCATAATGAACCATTCAACATGGACAAGATGTATCTAAGATTTTATCCTGACCTTAACCTCATGGGGAGACCACCCAATGCTGATGTGATTTATCATATGGTCTTCCTCGATCCACCTACATATAAGCAGCTCCTAGAGCCAAATGATCCCATTTTACAATTTTTTCATAGACCAGATCCTGAGATCCCCATACCCGTAGAGCCACATCTCGGGTATGTGAATAACATTGATAATGTAGAGGTGCACACACATGGTCCTAGAGATCTAACTCATTTCATCAACATGATCTCCATCGATATGACCACTCCACTCCACAACCTAGATGATCCTTCTAAACCACTATGTCTTAGTCTAGATGCTATTGATTGGGATCACACTGATTATATATATTGACTACTAAATTTGCATTGGGAACCATGCTAGCCCAAAAGAATGTTCAAGACAAAGAGTAAGTGATATATTATATTATTTACACCTTGGTGAGTTATGATCTAGGATATGCATACATAGAAAAGTTGTGCTTAGAAGTGGTTTTTATGACAAAGAAGTTGCAACAATACATGCTAAGTCATATGACATATGTGATATAAAAAAAAATATTTTGTAGTATATGATGAGCAATATATATCATAATACATGTACTATAATGTGGATCATGATATTGATAGAATTTAACTTGGAATTCATCAACCATAAGTCCATCAAGGGATAGGTCATAGCTGATCAGCTGGTAGAGGCACCTCTTGAAGATAGTAAGCCTCTCATCATAGAGCTTCCCAATGATGCAGTATTTGCATTATAAGAGTCACCCAAACCTGAATATCCAAATAATAAATTTGATATGACTTTGTTCTTTGATAGTTCGAAGTGTGATCAAGGGGGTTGTGCATGAATTATCTTTTTCATGACACAAGGTGCTCCAATGCCCTTGTCGTTTAAATTAGATTTTCCTTGTACCAAGAATAACTCTGAATACGAGACCCTAATCTTGGGCCTCCAAATAGAAATCACCATGAAGATTAAAAGATTAAACATATTTGGTTACTCCCTTCTCATTGTTAACTAGGTTAAGGGACTATTTCAATATAGGTGTCCTATCCTAAAATATTATAATGATATTGTTGATATTTATCTAGCCCAGCTAGAGTGGTATGACATCAAGGCAATCCCTCTTACATTAAATAGATTTGCAAACACTATGGCATCTTTGGGACCCTTTATCCCTAATTTTTCTACTGATTTCACTACCATTCATGTGAATATGCTTTTGCAATTTGTGATACAACATGTATCTTTTGACAACAAAGAATCAGTCAACATGATTCATATAGAACCAAACCACGAGTGGTTCTATAAAGTCAAAGAATTTCGTACGAAGGCACCCTAGGGGTCTTTGATGTCACAAGGTCCTATAGGGAATGGCACCACCATTCTCCACAAGATTGTGTCCCAGTATGCATCCGTGCACATCAAATCACAAAGGGAACAAGTCGTCTTGTCAGTCGAGGTTGTAGCTTATCAATATTGTATGTCACAATTGCATGATTTCCTTAAGCTTGGTTTAATTCCATAGGGATTATTGCATGCCGTGAAGTGCACATTAAAATAGAAAACAACAAATTTTGTCTTATTAGGAGACATCTTGTACCGTCAAAGCTATGATGGATTTCTCCTTCATTGTCTTGAGCCCCAAGAATCATCTTGTGCAATCTCACAAGCTCATGATGGTACGTGTGGTGTTCATTTCAGTGGCATGGCCATCATCAAGTGCATCCTTCAAATGGATTATTATTGGCCCATTATGGAGAAGTATTGCACCACATATGTCAAGAAATGAGTTAAATGTAAGCATCATGCTAATCTTACGCACTTGCCATCACAAGACTTACATCCCATTCAAGTGGCTTGGCCATTTGCTTAGTGGAATCTAGATCTGATTGGCAAGATATCACCCCCATCATCATACTGACATACATTCATTATAATGACTATTGATTATTTTACAAAATGGGTGGAATTAATCCCTTTAACAACGATAATAGGAGCACGTATTATGGAGTTCATACTTCACAATATCATAAGCCATTTTGGGATACCATCCAAGATCATATCGGATAATAGAACGTCATTCAAAAATAAAACTGTGAGGGATTTGATGTCCAAGTATAATATACAACACAATTTTATGACTCCATACTATCTGCAAGAAAATGGGTAAGCTGAAGCTTCAAACAAGATAGCGGTAACTATATTAAAAAAAATTGTTCAAGATAACCACAAAGATTGGCACATCTAGCTGCCCCTTGCATTATGGGCTTGCAATACTAGTATACGAATACCCACTAGAGAAACACCATTTTTCCTAGTATATGGTGCTGAGGCCATCATGCCCTTAGATTTGGAGATTCCAACCCTACGTGTTGCATTAAAAGAGTTTATTAATGATGACACTACACAACAAGCTCACCTCGATCAATTGACACTTCTTGATGAACATCGCGTGAATGCCCTTGAGCATATCCGAGTTTATTAGGAACACCTAAGATGAGCTTACAATAATAAATTCCATCTGAGAGATTTTAAATTTGGGGATCTTGCACTGAAATAAAACCAACATAACTCAAACCTATTGTCGCACTTACGATATAAATTTACAACGAACTCGTTAGGTCCATATATCATCTCAAAGCATATAGGACCTGGAATATATCACCTAACATCGCTTGAAGGTGTTTAAGAGCCTAAAAATCTCAATATCCATCATCTTAAGGCATTCCAAACATAATTTAAAACATCAAAAATATGAAAATTTCAAAATCCATAAAAATCAAAAAGCAATAAAATCTAAAAATATTGTAAAACATAAAATACAAAAAAAATTGCATTATGCATTACATTTTGCACATGCATTAATTTAATTGCATTGCAATTAGGTATTTCCACCCATTGCACTTGCATTATAATAGGTTGTGATTTCAATGTTACAAAGGACACCATGTTTGTATTTCAGTCATGCATCTATGCATCATCATCATCCATCATCTTTGTGAGTAATTGTGTTTCTCAACACAACCCCTCCTATTGCTATGAGGAATATACTGGGGATTTTTTGGTAATTCAACCATACTTAGTGATCTTATCAGATTTTGTAGAAAGCTATATTTGCTTTTGTAGATGAGGTTTATTTTTGATAGCACCTAGCATATGTCAGAATCCCATCACTAATCAACACATTAACAATACTAATTAAGACAAGGAAAGATGAACACTAAAAAGTGGTCCTAATAACCTTAAGCAAAACATTTTTACTTAATCATATTGTGATGTGTATGGTATACAGTGTTGATCATTTTCAAAAGGACAAGCTCCCCCCTACCCAAGAAATCCCTTGCTTACAAAAATGAGCAAAATTCCAACAATCAAAGTAAAATC